>CM045737.1:6560506-6610506 GCA_024760905.1 Plotosus lineatus | reverse complement strand
TAGGTCACCGAGGGCTGAAGGCTGGCGCTCATCCCTGCTGACTCCGGGTGAGGGCAGAATAAATCCTGGACAGCTCGCCAAGCCATCGCAGGGCAGAACAAACTGACGGCTATGCAGTTACTCTTGACGGAAGTCAGCAATGGTTCTTTTACATGAACCTCGTACCATAGACAGTGAGAGACACAGCCGGCCTTTGATAACCCAGTTAACTGCACTGAGGTGAATAATCTCTGAGGCTCTATTCGAAAAGGGCCACAATAAAAACCCGACTGGCAAAACAATGCGGTCAAAAATTTCCATGTAAGACGTCACTAGACCATAAATTACGTTATCAACACTCAAATGGTAAAAAAAAGCAACGACATCTTTAACTTCTTACATTTCCTGTTGATTGATTGGTTCATGTGTGGCACTGTGGCGTAGTGTTACCATGTCCACCTCAAAGGAGGAAGTTCCTGGGTTTTCGTCATGGACTCAAGGCTGCGTCTACATGGAGTTTTCATGTTCTCCTCGTTCATCTATGGCTTCCTCAGAGTTTGCCGGTTTCCACACCTTAATAGTTTTACCTCAGCTGTACATACCATGTAGGTGTTTTTATATAGTGTATACAGTATATACAAAAACATATAAAGCGGACACAGTGACTTCATTCAGAAACATGAACAACTTATAACTCTAAAAGAAAGTGAGTCCTGTGCTTGCTTGGGTTTATATATATACAGTGATACCTCAGCTCACGAACATAATTGGTTCCCAGAAAGTGTGTGTGAGGCGAAGAGTTCGTCTTCCGAACATTTATTTCCCATAAGAAACCATTAAAATGAGAATAATCCGTTCCCAGGTTCCCATAAAACATAATTTTCTACTAAATAAGCCTTAAAACTACACAAAAATATACCTTATTTTATGTATAATAAATGTGCTATTGTATTGTAATTAAAGAAATAAACTGTACTGTATAATAAAGTGGTTTTATTTACCTTTGTGATGGTAGTTGATGGCTTGATGGAATGGAGTGGGAGGAGGAGGGAGGGAGGGACTTACTGTTTGGAAGGAGAGTTTGGAAACGCCTACTGTTTGGAAACACCCTTAGCCACACACGCACCCTTAATAGCTTCCTTGTTCTTAAGGATGGGAGCAATGGTAGACTTAGCGTACTGGTACTGGGACGCTGAGTCACACAAACGCACACCTCGTTCGTGTTCTTCAATGATCTCCGCCTGTGGTGGGGTCTTTTTCGGTCCCATAATAGCAAAAGTACACTCAATATGGTCCAAAATGTCTATCAAACACAAACCACTTCCGCACTCAAAGAAAGGGGGTGACGAACTGGGACGCCGTGAGCGTGCGTCAGCTTCTCGTGGCTGCCGAAAACTAGTTCGTCAGCAGAGACTATATGCTCGCAAATTTAATGTTCTTGAGGCGAAAAGTTCGTGAGCTTAAGCGTTCGTCAGCGGAGGTTTTACTGTATATATATATATATATGTATATATATACTAGTCCTTCTCAAAAAATTAGCATATTGTGATAAAGTGCTGATAAAAATTAAGCTTTCATATATTTTAGATTCATTGCACACCAATTGAAATATTTCAGGTCTTTTATTGTTTTAATACTGATGATTTTGGCATACAGCTCATGAAAACCCAAAATTCCTATCTCAAAAAATGAGCATATCATGTTCAGGTAGTGTAAACGAGCTATTAATCTAATCATCTGAATCAACCAATTAACTCTAAACACCTGCAAAAGATTCCTGAGGCTTTTAAAAACTCCCAGCCTGGTTCATTACTCAAAACCGCAATCATGGGTAAGACTGCCGACCTGACTGCTGTCCAGAAGGCCATCATTGACACCCTCAAGCAAGAGGGTAAGACACAGAGAGAAATCTCTGAGTGAATAGGCTGCTCCCAGAGTGCTCTATCAAGGCACCTCAGTGGGACGTCTGTGGGAAGGAAAAAGTGTGGCAGAAAACGCTGCACAACCAGAAGAGGTGACCGGACCCTGAAGAAGATTGTGGGGAAGGGCCGATTCCAGGCCTTGGGGGACCTGTGGAAGCAGTGGACTGGGCTACAGGTGCCGCATTCCCCGGGTCAAGCCACTTTTGAACCAGAAACCGCAGACCCGGGTCAAGCCACTTTTGAACCAGAAACAGCGGCAGAAGCGGCTGACCTGGGCTACAGAGAAGCAGCACTGGATTGTTGTCCAAAGTACTTTTTTCGGATGAAAGCAAATTTTGCATGTCATTCGGAAATCAAGGTGCCAGAGTCTGGAGGAAGACTGTGGAGAAGGAAATGCCTGAAGTCCAGTATCAAGTCCCCACAGTCAGTGATGGTTTGGGGTGCCATGTCAGCTGCTGGTGTTGGTCCACTGTGTTTTATCAAGGGCGGGGTCAATGCCGCCAGCTATCAGGAGATTTTGGAGCACGTCATGCTTCCATCTGCTCAAAAGCTTTATGGAGATGAAGATTTCATTTTTCAGCACGACCTGGAACCTGCTCACAGTGCCAGAACCACTGCTAAATGGTTTACTGACCATGGTATTACTGTGCTCAATTGCCCTGCCAACTCTCCTGACCTGAAGCCCATAGAGAATCTGTGGGATATTGTGAAGAGAAAGTTGAGAGACACCAGACCCAACACTGTGGATGAGCTTAAGGCCGCTATCGAAGCATCCTGGGCCTCCATAACACCTCAGAAGTACCACAGGCTGATTGCTTCCCCACGCCGCATTTCTGCAAAAGGATTCCCGACCAAGTATTGAGTGCATAACTGAACATAATTATTTGAAGGTTGACTTTTTTTATTAAAAACACTTTTTTTTTTATTGGTCGGCTGAAATATGCTAATTTTTGAGATAGGGATTTTTGGTTTTTCTTTACTTTTTTGCCAAAATTATCAATATTAAAACAATAAAAGTCTTGAACTACTTCAGTTGTGTGTAATGAATCTAAAATATATGAAAGTCTAATGTTTATCAGTACATTGCAGAAAATAATGAACTTTATCCCAATATGCTAATTTTTTGAGAAGGACTAGTATTTTGTTCTTTTTAATCTCAAAAGACTCAACCTCAAACACATCTAGAGGAAGAATGAGCAAGCAGAGAGTGAGAGCGAGAGTGAGGTCTGCTGAGAGCTGAGGACAAAATGTCAATAGAAACAACAGAGAATACAGGAGGAGTGCAACCTGCACCAAAACAAAACTGTTTAAGTACAACCAGTCAAATCTCAGCATTAGCTGTACAGTATTTCAGGAACAAAGAGACATACAGGTTTTTACACTGATACAGAAATAACTTCTGAATCTTTCCTACTGATATTCAGAACTCAGTAATTAGGTGAGCTGGGTGTGAGTGACCAACAATGCAGCCGTGAGGGGGGCACAAACAAGTGCCCGCCTTCATGCCTCTCCCAAGCCCGGATAAATGCAAAGGGTTGTGACGGGAATGGCATCTGGCGTAAAACTTTTGCCAGAATACAAAATGCAAACCGTAAAGACAAATTTCATACCAGATCGGTCAAGGCCTGGGTTGACAACGACCGCCATCAGTGCTGTTAACCAACAGGGTGCTGGTGGAAATTGGACTACTGTTGGTTGAAGAAGGAGAGGTTGAAGAAGGAGAAGCAGGAGGCATGTCTGTAGGCCAGTGGTGTCAAACTCGTGCCACAAAGGGCCATGTGGCTGCAGGTTTTTGTTTCAACCGAGCAGCAGCACACCTGACTTGGCTCATTCAAACAACTGATAAGAGTCTTCAGGCAGTTGATTGGTGAATCTGTGTGCTCTGTCCAGAGACTGACCAATCAAACGCCTGAAGACTCTTATCAGTTGTTTGAATGAGCCAAGTCAGGTGTGCTGATGCTTGGTTGAAACAAAAACCTGAAGCCACATGGCCCTATGTGGCACGAGTTTGACACCCCTGCCGTAGGCAGAGAGAGAGAAGAGGAAAAGCATGAGTCTAGGATTGAGAGTAGGGACTTTGAATGTTGGAACTATGACAGGAAATGGTAGAGAGCTGGCTGACATGGTGCAGAAGAGGAAGGTGGACATACTGTGTGTTCAGGAGACCAGGTGGAAAGATAGCAAGGCTAGAAGTTTAGGAGCAGGGTTTAAGCTGTTTTATCATGGTGTGAATGGGAAGAGAAATGGAGTAGGAGTCATCTTGAAAGAAGGATTGGCCAGGAATGTTCTAGAAGTGAAAAGAGTGTCAGACAGAGTGATGAGTCTCAAGTTAGAAATTGAAGGTGTGATGTTCAATGTTGTTAGTGCTTATGTACCACAGGCAGGATGTGAGCTAGAAGAGTAGATGGAAAGAGTACTCTGAAGAGCTGATGAATGAGGAAAATGAGAGAGAAAAAAGAGTAGAAGAGGTGACTCTTGAGGACCAGGAAGTCACAAAGATTAGTAAGGATGAAGTGAGGAGGGCATTGAAGAGGTTGAAGAGTGGAAAGGCAGTTGGTCCTGATGATATACCGGTGGAGGTATGGAAGTGTCTAGAAGAGGTAGCAGTAGATTTCCTGACAAGAACATTCAACAAGATCTTAGAGAGTGAGCAGATGCTGGAGGAATGGAGGAAAAGTGTGCTTGTGCCCATTTTTAAGAATAAGGGAGATGTGAGAGTTGTGGCAACTACAGAGGGATAAAATTGATGAGCCATACGATGAAGTTATGGAAGGTGGAGGATTTTAAGTACTTAGGCTCAACAATCCAGAGCAATGGAGCATGTGGAAAAGAGGTGAAGAAGCGTGTGCAGGCAGGTTCGAATGGTTGGAGAAAAGTGTGTGATGTGATAGGAAGGTATCGGCAAGAATGAAAGGAAAAGTGTACAAGACGGTGATGAGGCCAGCAATGTTGTATGGTTTAGATACAGTGGCCCTGGGGAAAAGACAGGAGGCAGAGCTGGAGGTAGCAGAAATGAAAATGTTGAGGTTCTCTTTGGGAGTAACGAGGATGAATAGGATCAGGAATGAGTACATCAGAGGGACAGCACATGTTAGAGGTTTTGGAGACAAAGTCAGAGAGGCAGGACCTCATTCCCGACCAGGAGGTGCTGATTTTCATCCCGGCCACTTCGCCCTCGACTGCGAATCGTCCCAATGAGAGTTGGAGGTCCTGGCTTGATGAAGCCAAAAGGACAACATCATCCGCAAAAAGCAGAGACTAGATCCGATATTACCAAACCAGAACCCCTCAATGTTTCGGGTGCGCTTAGAAATTTTGTCCATAAAAATTATGAACAGAATTGGTGACAAAGGACAGCCTTGGTGGCCTCCAACCCTCACTGGAAATGAATTCGACCTGTTGTTACCAATACGGACCAAACTCTGGCTCTGGTGATACAGCAATTGAATGGCCCATCGCAACATGTCCGGAACACTGTACTCCCGGGTCCGAGGATAGTTGGAGGGTCACGGTTGAAAGCAATGTTCCCTCTAATTTTTCATGTGTCCGAGCAAACACATAAGCTCCCTGAGCACACTGAGGACCATCGTGAGCGACATCAGGTGTGCACGCTGTGGCCACACCAAGACACCAGTATCACACTTCAAAGCTTTAGATCATGGCAAGCTGCATGGCTTATTAAAAGAATCAAATTGCAGCAGCAATTTTCATTAGTTTACTTTTATTATAAGTGATTTGGCCCACTTAAAATTAAAGACAAAAATCTTGTTTTTCATGAGATGTGTAGTATGTTATATGTGAGAGTCCTGCTTTAGCCATGGGAGGAGTACTGCTTTGGCAATGGAAAGAGTCCTGCTTTGGCCTAAAAGAGGACCAGTTGTTGCCTGGCTTAGGGTCCAGTTCTGGAAGAAATGATACATATACACCTTTCAGACATAACATTTTGTTATGTTTTGTTAAAACATTCACATTTTGCACAATGACGTGTGCTGTTGCTTGTGATACAGTGTAAATTCATCTAACTCTTTGTCTGTAAAATGTCTAATTACTCAGTTTTTTATTAGCATTTCTACTGCCTGTAAATTATCTAGTAGTTACAGCATTTAATGATTCATATCCATAATTAAAAAATCTTAATAAATGTCACTAGAATACACACAAATCTGACTTAAATTGTACCTTAGTGAGTGGATGTGTCGCTGCCCATTCGTTTCGCCATGATAAGGGGTTAGCATCTGCGTCTCTTAACTCCGCTGCACTGGTGTTAGCTTGTTCTGGTGTTAGCTTGCTAACCTGCACGGCGCGTGTAGGCTATGACAGTGTAGTAGCAATGTCAATGCTATGATTGGCTGCGTAGCGGAAGTGAACCTTATCGTATCATTGGCTGGACACCTGTCATTCGCCGAGTTACAACGCAATTAATACGTTTATGTTAAATTTTATTTTATGCGCTGCATAGATTTTCTTGTGCGCTGAGGTGTGCGAGCACCTGCGCAATTGCTCACGCGCGCAGCTTAGAGGGAACACTGGTTGAAAGCCTTCTCCAAATCCACAAAACACATGTGGATAGATTGGGCAAACTCCTATGCCCCCTTCAAGATCCTGTGGAGGGTACAGAGTTGGTCAAGAGTGCTACGGCCAGAACGAAAACCACATTGTTCCCCCTGAATCCAAAGTTCAACTGTTGGTCAGATCCTCCTCTCCAGTACCCCTGCATAGATTTTCCCGTGTAGGATGAGGAGTGTGATTCCCAGAAAATTGGAACACACCCTTCTGTCCCCCATTTTCAAAAGGGGGACTACCACCCTGGTTTGCCAATCCAGGGGTATAGCCCCTGATGACCACTTGATGTTGCAGAGACGTGCCAGCAAAGACAGTCCTACAGCATCCAGAACTCTGAGATATTCAGGCCGGATCTCATCCAACCCCGGAGCCTAACCACCAAGGAGCATTTTGACAACCTCAGTGACCTCCACTCCAATGATGGGCGGACCCCCACCCAAACCCCCAGGGTTTTTCTCCTTCATGAAGTGCGTGTTGGTGGGATTGAGGAGGTCCTTAAAGTATTCCCTACACCTCCCGACATCATCACCAGTCAAGGTGAGCAGCTCCCCACCTCCACTGTAAACAGTGTTTGTGGAAAACTGCTTTCCCCTCCTGAGGTATCGGATGGTGGTCCAGAACCTTTTTGAGGCCAACTGAGAATCACTCTCCAGGGCCTCACCAAACTTTTCCATCTGCGACAGCTTTGACTGCAGCACGTTTGGCCTGCTGGTACCTGTCTGCACGTTTGGCCTGCTGGTACCTGTCTGCTGCCTCTAGAGTTCCACAGGCCAATAAGACCTGATAGGCCTACTTTTTCAGCCGGACGGCCCCCATCACAACAGATGTCTACCATCGGGTTAGGGGGTTACGACCACGAAAAGCACCGACGAACTTCCGGATTTATCGGCTGCCGCCTCAGCAATGGAAGCAGGAAACATGGCCCATTTGGATTCTATGTCACCCACCTGCTCTGGGACGTGGTTGTAGCTCTGCTGTCGGTGTGAATTAAAGGCCTCTTGGACAGGAGCCACTGTCAAATGGTCCCAGCAGACCCTAATTACGTGCTTGGGCCTGCCAGGTCTGAAAAGCAGCCTCCCCCACCATCAAAGCCAGCTCACCACCAGGTGGTGATCGGTTGACAGCTCAGCTCCCCTCTACACCCAAGTGTCTAGAACATGTGACTGCAAGTCCGGTGACATGACTACAAAGTCAATCATCGAACTGCGACCTAAGGTATCCTGGTGCCAAATGCACTTATGGGCACCCTTATGTTTGAACATGGTGTTTGAGATAGACAAACTGTGACAAGCACAGAAGTCCAACAATGAAACACCATTTGGGTTCAGACTGGAGAGGCCATACCTACCAATCACACCCTTTCAGGTCACACTATCATTGCCCACATGTGCATTGAAGTCTCCCAAGAGAATGCATGAGTCTCCCAAGGGAGCGTTCTCCAACACCCCCCCAGAAGACTACAAGAAGGGTGAATACTCTGAAATGTCATTTGGTGCATAAGCACAAATAACAGTCAGGACCTGTCTCCCCACCTGAAGGTGGCGGGCAGCTACCCTTTCATCGACCAGGGGGAGCCCCAACGTTTGGGCACCAAGACAGGGGGTAACAAGGATGCCCACACTGGCTCACCACCTTTCCCCATGAACAACTCCAGAATGGAATAAGGTCCAGCCTCCCTCAAGATGGGTGGTTCCAGAGCCCAAGCTATTCATTGAGGTGAGCCCGACTATATCTAGTCGGCATCTCTCCACCTCAAGCACCAGCTCAGGCTCCTTCCAAGCCAGAGAGGCGACATTCTTTGTCCCAAGAGTCAGAGTCAGTAACTGAGGATCGGTCTCACAGAACTTTCAACTGACACCCAACTCACATTGCACCTGACCCCTATAGCCCCTTCCACAGGTGGTGGGTCCATGTCTCATGTCTCCTTTTCGGGCTGGGCCCAGCCAGGCTCCATGGGCAGAAGCCTGACCATCAGGTGCTCGTCTTCGAGCCCCTCCCCCAAGCCTGGCTCCAGGGGGGGACCCCGGTGACCTGTGTCTGGGCAAGGGAAATTCTATCCTTTTATTTTTATTTTGCATTGAGATCTTCTGAACCGCACTTTGTCTGAACCTTCACCCAGGACCTGTTTGCCTTGGGTGACCCGACCAGGATCATTCTGCCCCCGACAACATAGCTCCTAGGATCATTAGGTCACGCAATCCACTCCACCACGATAAGGTGGTGATTCAGGGAGGAGCCATGCAGATGTTTGTGTGTGTATATGTATATGTATATGTATATGTATACATATATATATATGTAGCATGCAGCTTAGTCTAACTAGCTGTTCCAAATTGTCCCTCGGTATGAATCCGAGGGTGAATGGTTATGTGTATATGTTGGCCTTGCGATGGACTGGCAAGCTATTCAGGGTGTACCGGGTGCACTTTTTCTAGTGTCAATTGAGATACGCTCCAGCCTCCCTGTGATCCTTATAGGATTAATTGTTTGGCAAATGAATGAGTGAATATTAATTAATTCATTCATTACTTTTCTGATCCGCTTAATCCTAATTAGAATTTTGGGGAGGCTGGTGCCCATCTCAGCTGACTCCAGGTGAATGTTAGGTACACCCTGGACTGCTCACCAGGCCATCGCAGTGAATATTAAATAATTTTTAATTGATGTGATACAATTCCAAGTATAACATAAAAAGCTTAACTGACAGCCTGTTTTTCTAAGTCCTGTGTTATGGTCTGTGTGGGGAGAGGCTCTGATTTCGACGGCTTTTAACTCTCTCTCTTTTATGCACTGCAGGCGCTGGCAAGGGGCATGGCTGTCACACGCGAGCGGAGTGCGGAGCACACACCTGATTCCACTTAGCCATCACTGGGCTACAAAGACCAGCAGCACGTTCCTCCCGGCGCTAGAAGATTGTCCCTCCTCACGATCCCGTTTCACCATGATCTCTCTGACTCCTGGTTCTCAGCTCTGTGCTCAACCAGTTCCGCTCTGAAGTTCCCTGTTGTTTGGTTTTCGTGTTTTCCCCTCATATCTACGGTAACTATGATTTCTCCCCTACTCAACTGCCTTCCTGTGAAAAATAAACCTCATCCGTTTCATCATACTCTATCTCCTGCATTTTTGGGTCTGACTGAATGTTTCTGGTGTCACAGAATCTTCTAGCCTAAAAAATGGCTCTAGCGGAGACTGCTCAACTCCAGCAGGCAGTGTCCCACCAGGGACTCCTGTTGAGACAACATGACTCCACTCTGCACCTAATTGTGGACAGCCTTCAGAGATTGAATACCAGCGTGGTGCAGCTCGCGGAAGGATGGATGCCATTGCCACCCAACTCACTGCCGTGACCCCGCCCACCAACCCTTCACTCTCCACACTGGCAGCATCACCAGCCCTGTTCACCACGTGCCGAGAGCCTCTGATTCCCACACCAGCAAGGTATTCAGGCATGATTGGCCCATGTGCTCAGTTCCTCCACCAGTGCTTGCTGGTCTTCAGTCAGCAGCCGCTCAAGTACACCACTGACCAAGCCAAGACCGCATTTGTGATGAGCCTGCTCACATATCAAGCCTCATTCTGGGCGCTAGCAGTCGCCACCCATACCCCGGAGTTCTGCTTACACTACGATTGGTTTGTGCTAGAGATGAAGAGAGTCCTTGATCATCCGGTGAAAGGGTAGGAGGTGAGCAGTCAACTGTTGTATATCCAACAAGACTCACAGTCAGTGTCCGAATAGGATATCAGATTCCTGATCCTCGCCATACAGAGTGGCTGAAACGACTCCGCGCTCCGAGGGGCCTTCCTGCAGGGGCTGAATGAGAGACTGAAGGATGAGCTAGCGGCACGAGATGAGAGAGTGATGCTTGAGTATCTGATCTCCTTGGCTACAAGGATGGACAACAGGCTAAGAGAGAGAGAGAAAGATCCCGAGAAGACCGGTTTAGCCCTGTCTTCCCACCCCCAAACGCCCCCATGAGGCCCAATGCTGCCTCACCTCGAACCTTCTTGCACTTCTCCCCTCCGACAGAAGATGTCTCCCACAAGCCCATGCAGCTGGGCCGCACTGGCTAACGTCGGAGGAAAGGCATTGGTGGCTGACTAATCGTCTCTGCATTTTGACACGGAAAAGGGGCATTACCTCACCCAGTGCACAGCGCGGCTGGATCCGACATACAGAAGTGGCGAGAGAACCCTCCAAGACACCCGGGAAGCACTTGCAGGTTCAAGGTACTCTGCACTCTGCACAACATACCCATTCAGTCAACTTATTCATCGACTCAGGCGCCGACACCAATTTCATTGATTCTGGGGTGGTTGAGCTTCACAACCTACCTGTACACAAACTCAAAAACCCGAAGGAGCACACACCTGATTCCACTCAGCCATCACCGGGCTATAAAGACCAGCAGCATGTTGCTCCTAGCGCTAGAAGATTGTCCCTCCTCATGATCCTGTTTCCCCATCATCTCTCTGGCTCCTGGTTCTTAGCTCCGTGCTTGACCAGTTCCCGCTCTGAAATTCCCTCAGCATTTTGGTTTTCGGGTTTTCCCCTCATCTCTACAGTGACTACGATTTTCCGTACTCAAGTGCCTTCCCTGTGAACAATAAACCTCATCCGTTTCATCATACTCTGTCTCCTGCATTTTTGGGTCTGACTGAATGTTCCTGGCATCACATCCTGTCTCATCACTGGTTGTTCATTCATTATAGTTACATTACACATTTCATCTGCAGGCCATTTTATTCACAGAAAAGGGCATCATTTAGGGGCACGGTGGCTATGTGGTTAGCCAAGACCAAATTCTCTGTGAAGTTTATATGTCTGTGCTTGTGTGTGTTTCCCCCTGGCTTTCTGGTTTCTTTCTACAATTCAAAAATGTACATTATGTTAATTGGTTATTTTACATTGTCCAGTGATGTGAATGTGAATGTCCTTATGTCACTTATTTAGGATGTAACGGTGGACAGTGGTGGTTAGGGTGCAGGATCACTGATCCTAAGGTTGGAAGTTCAAGTTCCCACAGGGTTGTCACTGTGCAGCTAACTGGGTTATCAAAGGCAGGCCATGTCTCTCACTGTCTATGGCAGGGGTGTCAAACTCATGCCACAAAGGGTCATGTGGCTGCAGGCTTTTGTTTCATCCATGCAGCGGCACACGTGACTTTGCTCATTTAAAAACCGGTTTGAGTCTCCATTCAGTTGATTGGTCAATCGGTTTGCCTTTACAAAGACTGACCAATCATCTGCCTGAAGCCTGAGCTCAGTTGTTTAAATGAGCCAAGTCAGGTGTGCTGCTGCTTGGTTGAAACAAAAACCTGCAGCCACATGGCCCTTTGTGGCATGAGTTTGAAATCTATGGTCTATGGTGAGAGGCATGTAAAAGAACCATTGCTGACTTTTGTAAAGAGTAGCTGCAAAGTCGTCAGCGTGTTTCTGTCAGTCTAGGAACCACCACAGCCGTTGCAGCCAGCTGAGCCACTGTGGAAGGGACCTAGACCTAGAGAGCAGGGATCAGCCAGTGCTGGCGAGGAGCAATAACTCTTCACTATCTTCAAATTCGAAGAACAGAGCCATCATCAGGATGTAACCTTGCCTCCCACCCAAAGTCAGCTGGGATTGGCTGTAACTTCCCTGTGACCCTGGAGTCGAATGACCTCATTCAATGAGTGAGAGAATATCATTTTCCGAACTGTTTAATCCTACTAGTGTTATGGGGAGGCTCCACAGTATGTCAGCTGATGCTGAGCAAGGGTGGAGTACACCGGAAACATCTTGCCAGAGCGTCATAGGGCCAATACCCACACAATTATTAAGAGCTAGGACCAATGACGTAGAGAAAAATAGACTGCGCACAGGCCCCTTTCACATGGTAATCGGCTTCAACTTCTGGTTGGGGCAAACATTAGTTTGGATACTATTTCACGTTAAAGTTGACATCCTTTGGCATCCTTACAATTGTACTTTATGACACATAACAACATTGAATCTAATTGGAATAGTTTAGCTTTTTGGTTTAGCTTTTTTGGTGTAAATATGGTTAATTCTTGTTGTGCTGTTGGCTGTCAAACCGTGCAGGCGGTCTCAAAGCACTAATTTCTCACCAGTGTGTCTCAATTTAACCTTCATTGGGCGGTCGGCTTGAAGCTTAAGTAACATTACTTACCCTGAAATTTATGAATGACTTTTTATTATTAGCCCCAGTGTAACAACTAGCATGTATGTAACTGGCCTGTTATTGTCTTTATCTGTAACCAATACAAGTATCATGTTGCTACTGCTCATTGATATGATATAATATTACATGTGTAGATTAACTGTAGGTGTTTGTGGTTATAAATGTGTAGTGCTGTTTTGTATATTTCCATCTCAGATGATTGATTTCTGAACCTGAGAGCGATACTTGTGCGAAATATATTGATAACATTTCCGAGATTGTTCATCCTCTTGTATAAAAAGTATCCGAAAAAATTCCTTATAATTTGTGGAATATATCAATAGAAATCCCTGCTGCACTATACTAAGACAAGAGAGGTGGGCGTGGCAGTTGACATGTTTGACATGGGGAATATTATTATGGTCTGTACCTCCTATTCTGTGTCGATGTATCTTCCAAACCTTCCTGAGCATGCTGCAAATGTTTACATTATATTCATGTATCTAGGGATCCAAAACATCCCCAGTATTTACATTTACCGCATCGTTTTCCATATCAATGTGTGTCTGTTTACCATGCTGTTTGCCCTAACCGGAAGTCAGAGCCTACTGACCATGGCGTCATACATAATATACATAATGCCTTCATACTGTAAATTGGTAAATCAGGACAAGACTTAGAATGGGATCGATGATATCCGTAACTTTTCCTGTTTATGTTACACGGTGTATCTTGTGTTCCACAGATCACTGATGGATCGGAATTTATTAACTTCAGATAATAAAGAAAAGTGAAACATGTTAAGTGCCATCAACCAGCTCAGTGTCACTAATTACACATTTATTATCTAAAGCTATTATTAGTCATACATTAAAAAAATGGGGGAAAATCATTTTTCTTAATTGACAGAAAATGTAAAAAGACAGTGTCACACATTTCAGTACCAGTTCCGTGATCTGATTTATATATATATTTTTATATATATATATATATATCTTCTCCTTTTGTATATTTCGTGTGTGTGTGTGTGTGTGTGTGTGTGTGTGTGTGTGTGTGTGTGTATATATATATATATATATCTTCTCCTTTCGGCTTTTCCCTTTTTCTCAGGGGTCACCACAGTGAATCATCTGATTCGCACATTTGATTTGGTTCATAGGTTTTTAGGTCTATGCCCTTCGTGTCACAACCCTTTAGCGCGGGACAGAAACATGGTGACGGCTTTGCAGCTCCTCTTTACGAAAGTCAGCAATGGTTCTTGTACACGAATCTCTCACCATAGACAGTGAGGGACATGGCCCGCCTCTGATAACCCAGTTTAGTTGCACTGGGGCGACAGGGACAACCATGTGTGGACTCAAACCCCCAACCTTCCCGACCACTAGACCACCACTATATATGTGTGTATATATATATATATATATATATATATATATATATGTGTGTGTGTGTGTATGTGTAATATATATATATATATATATATATATATATATATATATATATATATATATATATATATATATATATATACATACATATGATATGTGTATGTGTGTGTATCTCATATAATATAATAATATGCTAATTCTAATTCTAATGAATTAAGAGAACACATTATGGATGTGGTGAAGGCGGACATTAAGGTAGTTGGAGTAAGAGTAGAAGATGCAGAAGATAGGGTGCGATGGAGACAGATCATTTGCTGTGGCGACCCCTGAAGGGAACAGCCGAAAGGAAAAGAAGAAGACAGTGCTTGAATGGGTCTGAGATTCTTAATTTAAGTGAAAGGAAATAGTTTGGACCTTTCAGTCACTCTTCTTCTTCTTCTTGTCCTTTCGGCTTTTCCCTTCATGGGTCGCCACAGCAAATCATCTGCCTCCATCTCACCCTATCCTTTGCATCTTTTTCTCTTACACCAACTACCTTCATGTCCTCCTTCACCACATCCATGAATCGTCTCTTTGGTCTTCCTCTAGGCCTTCTGCCTGGTAATTCCAACCTCAACATCCTACTGCCAATATACTCACTATCCCTCCTCTGTACATGTCCAAACCATCTCAATCTAGCCTCTCTGACTTTGTCTCCAAAACGTCTTACATGTGCTGTCCCTCTCATGTACTCATTCCTGATCTTATCCATCCTCGTTACTCCCAGAGAGAACCTCAACATTTTCACATTTTCATCTCTGCTACCTCCAGCTCTGCCTCCTGTCTTTTCCCCAGGGCCACTGTTTCTAAACCATACAGCATCGTTGGCCTCATCACCGTCTTGTACACTTTTCCTTTCATTTTTTCCGATACCTTCCTATCACACATCACACCAGACACTTTTCTCCAACCATTCCAACCTGTCTGCACACACTTCTTCACCTCTTTTCCACACTCTCCATTGCTCTGGATTGTTGAGCCGAAGTTCTTAAAATCCTCCACCTTCTTTATCTCTGCTCCCTGTAACCTCACCGTTCCTCTTGGCTCCTTGGCATTCATACACACGTACACTAGCTCAGTATTGGACCTTCTATTAGCGTGCAAGTTAATACAGATGTCCAATCACCTCCAAACTGTCAGCATCCGCATATTAACCTAGTGTGCCCGTCCTTGGGGAATAGGAGGAGTATGCCAGCTCCACACAGAACCGAGGATCCGAACTTGCTAAGAGTTGGACATGCTCACCACAACCCCACTGCCCAATATTATGGGATTTTCCCTTAAACCAGTACCAATTACATTAGGTACATTATTGACTGAAAGGTCCAATGAAACATTATGGGCAGTGGGGTTGTGGTGAACCTGTCCAACTCTTACCAAGTTCGGGTCCTCGGTTCTGTGTGGAGCTGGCATACTCCTCCTATTCTCCAGAGACGCGCACACTAGGTTAATATGCGGATGCTGACAGTTTGGAGGTGATTGGACATCTGAATTCACTTGCACGCTAACAGAAGGTCCACTAGTGAGCTAGTGGTGCAGATTGATGTAATATTTTTTTAACTTGTATAGAAAGCCCCACGGTGAAGCAGGGCATCCAAAAATTAACTTATTCAGTGTTCTTAACCACTGAACATTTAAACCTTTGCCAAATCAAACTAACAGAAAGGAATAGTATAACAAAAGGGCATCAACTGAAGAATGGGCTGAACGGCACCGAACTCAGAACAATATAAATCCTAATGATGGTAAACAATCCTTATTTCATACCTCAAACATCACGTTCACTTTGCTATGGACAAGTCTACACTTTTTAAGTGCTATATTAATGTTAAGTCGTATACTGTATTTAACTATTAAAAAAAAAACACATATTCGGCATCTGATGAGACCGCCTACACGCGATATGCATTGTGGGAAAGCTGTTTCCACGCCCTGATTTGATGACGCCTTGCTCCAGCCGCAAAAAGGCCCCGCCCTTTGAAATCTTTCCCCTTTTCAGAGCGGGTCTGAGAGTTTAACCCTTTCGTGCCGAGCGTTCAAATTGATGAATGCAGAGACGTTGTGGTTTGTTTTGAGGAACAAAATATTAAATTTATGAAATATTTCCCCCCATTTCCAATGCAACGTGCTATTCCATTCCATCGTCCTTTATATCTGTACAGCTTTTCCAACAGGGTTAAGGGCAAGCTTTAACCAATCAGGGAGCAGATGCCCTGAACAGGTAAACACAGACACAAACAATCATTCACAGTCACATTTTAAAAAGCCAGCTGGGACATGTGCATGTTTTTGGGGTGTCAAGGGACACTGGCGTGCCCAAGCACATGGAGACAATAACACAGAATGGTTCAACCTGGCCAAGATTCGATCTCTGAACGTTCTCTACAAAAATTAGTGAGCAGCTCGCCATTTGGTTGTAGGTCCAACACACACACACACACACACACACACACAGAGAGAGCTAGGAGCAACTTGTTCGCCAATTGGCCTAAAGAGCATGTCTTGGGACTTTGAGGGGAAACTACAATACACAGAATGAAACCCACACAGAAATGCAAATTTGATGCAAATACGCTCTCCCATACATCACTAATAAAAGTTTGTGGACACATAACTCACTTAGTCATTTTTTGAGTACCTGGAGGAAACCCATACAGACACAGCAAGAACATGCAAACTTCACACAGAAATGCCCAAGTCCATGACACAAACACAGGACGTTCTTGCTGTGAGGTGGACATGCAAACCATTATGCCACTACGCCACCGTGGACACCTCACTCTGCCCCTAATGTATTTCTTTCCTAAACTGCTACCACATACATACAAGCACATTACTGACTGAAATGTTTATGCATGCTGTAGAATAGCAATTTCCTTTCACTTAAATTAAGAATCCCAGACCTGTTCCATGGTAACGCTCCTGTGCACAAAGCAAGCTCCATGAAGACACTGTTAGGGGCATGGATATAAATGTGTAAACGATGTACATAATTAGATTCAGAGTGGGCTGTAACTAGTGTCACATAGTATGACTCAGCTGTAAGGGGGTCTGGAAACGTTGAGATGGACCTGGTTGTGCATGTGCCCTGGTGGTGGGTCAGGTGATTCAGAAACTTCAAGAATGGAACTTTCCAGAACTTTGGGGGGGTTATATTAAGGACCTGGTGCCGACTGGCTCCAGCCTCTTCCCATCTCGTGCAGCCTCTTCTAGTCTCTTCGGGTCTCTTCGGCACGCAGATCCTCTAAGGAAACTCATCGCAGCGGCTCATCTCATCCAAGGCGGATTATGGAAACTTCACCAAAGTTTCATCGTTCGGGACTTCATCGCCAAAGTCCATCGTCCACCTTCACCCACAGCCAACGCGAGGATGTTCATCATTTGTTTCCTTCGACGTGCGGGATTCCAAGCCTTTCCCCGCCAGCATGCTCGCCACTTCTAAATTTACCTGCTGCAGGTGCTTGGTGACTATGAGACCCTTTCTTTAATTTGTATTTTGTTTAGCTTTAAGCTGTAAGTATTATTTTGCCTTACTTTGTTTATATTAATAAAATGTATATGTTGTGGCTTGTCGTGCTTTACTGGTTTCACAGGGCAATTTACTTCTAAATTCCATACGTCCATTTGGCATACATAACAACATGGAGAGTCAACATTGGAATGGAAGTTGGCAGGTCAACACTTCTTGCCTCACATAAATGCTTGATCTCACTAACACTCTCGTAGCTAAATGAACACAAATCCCCTCACCTACACCCCGAAATCTAGTAAACAGCTTTTCAGAAGAGTTTTCATTTAGGCAACTGTTTGATCCATCCATATTAATTACATGAAAATATATATGAGAATCATGGTCAGATGTCCACATATTTTTGGATGTAGAAGGTGTTTATTTGGTGAAATAACGCATCATTTACATTGTAAATATAAAGTTAAGAAATTTACTGCTTTTTTTCATGGGGAGAATTTGGCCAAACATTTGCACAGGTTGCATGGAAGATGTTATGGTCTGTGTTGTGGGAGACTTTGATTTTGGCATCTCTCGCGCGCTCTCTCTCTCTCTCTCTCTCTCTCTCTCTAAGCACAGGGGCGTGGCTGTCGCATGTGGGCGGGATCGCTATGCGCACATCTGATTCCACTCAGCAATTTACTGTGCTATAAAGACGAGCAGTGCTCTCCTCCAGGTGCTAGAAGATTGATCCTCGTTTTACGTCTCTGGTCCCCTATGATCTTTCGAGCTCTTGGTTCCAGCTCCACGCCTGACCAGTTACCCATGTCTTAGTTCCCAGTGTTTGTTATGTTTCCCCTTCATCTCCAAGAGTTACCATGCTTGCATCCTGCTTGAGTTTTTTCCCCATGAATATAATAAACCAGCTCTGTGGCATCTTACACTGTCTCCTGCATTTTGGGGTATGGCTGAAAGTCATTCCATCACAGAATCTTCTAGCCAACATGGACCCAGCAAAGACTGAGCAGATCAAGCAGGCGTTGTCCAGCCAGGGACTCCTGTTGGGCAAGTACAATTCCACCCTGCACCAGGTTTTAGACAGCCTCCAAAAACTGACCACCAGCATTGTTCAGCTTGGTGGAAGGAAGGACACCATTGCTAACCAACTCACCGCCCCGGCCCCACCCATCAACCCTTCACTGTCCACACCGGAAGATTCGCCAGCCCTGCTCACCACACGCCGAGAGCCGCTCATCTCCATGCTGGCAGGGTATTCAGGCACGATCGGCACATGTGCTCAGTTCCTCCACCAGTGCTCGCTTGTCCTCAATCAGCAGCCGCTCACCTACAGCACAGACAAAGCCAAGACCATGTTTGTGATGAGCCTGCTCATGGATCAAGCTTCATCATAGCGCTAGCAGTCGCCACCCATAACCCAGATTTATGCCCACATTATGACCGTTAGGTGCTGGGAGTGAAAAGGGTTTTTGATCATCCGGCAAAAGGGGAGGAGGTGAGCAGCCAGCGGAACAAACAAGGCTCTCAGTCAGTATTGGAATACATAATAGCCTTCCAGATTATCGCCATCGAGAGCGGCTGGAATGACCCTGCGCTCAGAGCAGCATTCGTAAAGGGTTCGACCGACAAATTCAAGGACAAGCTAGCCGCATGGGTATGAGCCAGCTACGCTCAAGGACCTGATTGCAGGCAAGAGGGCAGTGGCAAGCTGAGCCTCCTCTTCTCCCCGGAAGTGCATCCAGATTAAGGGTAATCTACACTTCGCACGACTGACACACGCTGTTGACATATTCATTGACTCAGGTGCCCATGACCACTTTATCGACACAGAGCTGGTGAAGCTCCTTCTGCTCCCGGTGCACGATCTTGCAAACCCTTAAATGGTGGCAGCCATCGACGGTCGACTCATTGATTGTGTTATGTAGAAGACGGAACCCTTGAAGCTCACCCTATAGAGCAATTGTCATGAGTATGTAGAACTGTGTGTCATTTCGGTCCCGCTCACTCCCATGGTGTTGGGGTGGCCCTGGTTACAAGCTCATAATCCCCATATCGACTGGGGTGTAAAGACAGTGAGAGACATAGTCAACCTATGATAACCCAGTTGGCTGCATTGGAGGGACAGCAAGGACAATCTGTTGGTAGTACGGATCAAACCCCTGACATTGGATTCCGTAATCTAGCACCTTACCACTGGGTCACCACTGCCCTTGACATCAACCTATTTCAAGTGAACAACTGTTCATTCACTAACTGGGTTATCAAAGGCTGGCTATTCTCTCACTGTCTATGTGTGAGACATGTAAAAGAACCATTGTTGAATTTCGACAAGAGTAGGCTGCAAAGCCGTCTGCCTGATTCTGCCCTGTGATGGCCTCTTGAGCCAGGGTGTATTTTGCCCTTGCCCCGAATCGGCTGGGATGGGCGTCGGCCTCCCCGCCACCCTGATTGTAAAATGAACTGAACTGAGCTCTTCAGTCATTCATTCATTCATTTACCTAACCCCTTAATTCTATTAAGATTATGGGAGTGAGGGGTGAGGAATGAAGCTGGTGCCTATCTCAGCAAAGGCGGAGAACAACACACACAACCATACTTGCATTCACAGTTATATATACTAGTGTGTGTGTTACCAGGCACTGGAAGCCTTGACTCCGCCTGTGCACGTTGAGTATATGGTTGACCTTATAAGCCGGTTGCCTATCAACCCGGGGGGATGAGGGGGGGTGTCGTCAGGGGGATGAAAGGGGCTTTTACCACAGATTTCACCAGGGATACCTAGAACACTGGATGCACTTTGAGAGCCGCTGGGAGCTTCAGCCGGACAGCACTGGGGTTTATGATGTGCTCGATGGTATAAGGCCCCATATACTTGGGAGTGATCCTTTTGTAATTGGCTTGAAGGGGCAGGTCTCTGGAATAGAGCCAAACCTGTTGTCCGACTTTGTAGGCCGGTGCCAGTGTCCGGTGGCGATCGGTAATCCGCTGATTAGGGGCTGCTGACCTCTCCAGGGTAGTGCAAGCTTCCTTCCAGACCCGGTGTGCTCCGTGGAAGTGGGCCTGGACAGATGGGACAGCCACTTTGATTTCCTGACTGGGGAACAGAGGAGGTTGGGTCCTATTGATCACCATGAAGGGAAACATACCTGTGGTGGCGCAGACCAGGGAGTTATGGGAGTGCTCGATCCACGGTAGGTGGACCACGAGGCTGGGAAGTGGAAGCAATGTAGCCCAGGGAGGATTCCAGGCTCTGATTAGTTTGCTCCACTTGCCCATTAAATTGTGGGTGGTAACTGGAGGTCAGGCTCCTGGAAACTCCCACGGTGCGGAAAAGGGTCCAGTGGACTCCGGGGTGGCAGGCCAACTTAGACGCATATCCCCACTGGAGCACTGAAGTACTGGCTGGCAGAGGAATATATAACTGTCTCTGGGGACACCCTTCGGGCTCTGCTTTCCCTTGCTGGGCGTCCTGGACCAGGCGCTCCACCTCCCACTGGGCATCTCTGAGCACACAAGAGGCAGGCATGATGGTTTCCATGGCACTGTCTTCCCCTAGAGAGTACTGCCAAGAGAGGATGTCTGGTTTAGTATTTTGCAAACCGGGACGGTAGGTGACGGTAAAGTTGAACCTCCCCAGGTAGAGGGACCATCATGCATGCTGGGAGTTTAATCTCTTTGCTGAACAGAGGTATGACAGATTCTTGTGGTCTGTCCAGAAGGTGAAGGGATGGGCTGCCCCTTCCAGCCAGTGGCGCCACTTTTGGCATGCCAGGACCACCACCAGCAGCTCACGGTTCCCCACGTCATAGTTTTGTTCTGCTGGGGACGGCCAACGGGAGAAGAACCCGTATCAGTATAATTTCTGGTCTGCAGGGGAGCGCTGGGAGAGGACAGACCCCACTCTCGAATCTAAGTCATCCCCTCCAACACGAACTGCAGTGTGGGGTCTGAGTGGATCAGAACGTGTGCATTGGTAAACGTGGTTTTCAACCGGTCGAACGCTGTTTGTGTACGAGGGGACCATTGGAGGGGTATCTTGACAGATGTTAGCTGTGTGAGGGGGCTGTTAGGTGGCTGTAGTCCAAGATGAACCTTCTGTAGAAGTTCGCAAACCCCAGGAACCCTTGTAGTTTGTTGCGTGTCTCCGGAACTGGACACTCTACCACCGCTTTCACCTTCTCTGGGTCCAGTTTTATCTGCCCTTTCTCCATGATATACCCCAGGAAAGATACTGTGGAGACATGAAATTCACACTTCTGAGCCTTGATGTACAATTTGTTCTCTAGTAGTCGGTGAAGAACCGTTAAGTGCAATTTAGTAAAGATAGTGGCATCATGCAGAGTGAAGGCTGAGTCGATGAGAGGAGGGGCATACCTGTTCTTAACAGTGATGCTGCTAAGTCTTGTATAATCAATGCAGGGTCCCAAGGTTTTGTCCTTTTTTTCCACAAAGAAGAACCCCACGCCTACCGGAGATGATGAGGGACGAATAAGGCCTGCCACCAGCGAGTCCGTGATGTATTGTTCCAGTCTCCTTCTCGGATTTCGATAGGTTATATAATGTCTTTGTGGGGAGTGCGGATCCGGGAAGCAAATCTATCGAGCAGTCATATGAGAGGTCCAGTGGCAGCAAAAGGTCCTTAGTGAAAACCTCTTTTAAATCATAATATTCACTGGGGACACTGATCTGGATGCATTTCCGGGGAGGCTCGGAGGCTCGGCTAAGCTCTGCCCACCTGCCTGCTTGCGATCCCAGCACCGCTGGACAATGGGCAAGGTAACGCCCTCTGTTGGCGCAGTAAATGCAGAGGCGGTCGTTCAGTTGGCATCATTTTTCTTCCAGCGTCAACTTGTTTCATTCAAGCTGCATGGGCTTATGGTTGTCACCTCGGACCCGTGAGAAGGCGTCCGAATGAATTGGGGATGAGGTGGGAGGAGCAACCATCCCACTCTTCCTGGGATCTTTCTCTTCCTCTCTCTGTCCATTGTCCAAGCAGATAGCGAGCACAATCAGGTCCTCAAGCGTAGCTGACTCATCCCGTGCAGCTAGCTCGTCTTTGAACTTGTCGGTTAGACCTTTGAGGAATTGCTCCTCAGAGTGCAGGTTCATTCCAGCCGTTCTCAATGGTAAAGATCCGGAAGGCTATTGTGTATTCCGATACTGACTGAGAGCCTTGTTTGATCTGTAACAGCTGGCCGCTCACCTCCACCCCCCTCACACCCCTTTATTCTGGATGATCAAATATCTCTTCATTTCCAACACGAATCGGTTTAGTGGTAGCATAAATCCAGGGTATGGATGATGACTGCTAGAGCTCAAGACGAGGCTTGATCCATGAGCAGGCTCATCACAAATGCGGTCTTGGCTTTGTCTGTGGTGTACGTGAGCGGCTGCTGAATGAAGACAAGTACAAGTACAAGTAGAGGAACTGAGCACACATGCCGATCGTGCCTGAATAACTTGCTGGCGTGAGGATGAGCGGCTCTCGGCGCATGGTGAGCAGGGCTGGTGATGCTGATGGTGCAGAGATCGAAGGGTCGGTGGGAAGGATTGGGCAGTGAGTTAGGTAGCAATGGCATTCATCTTTCCGCCGAGCTGAACAACGCTGGTGGCCAATTGTTGGAGGCTGTCCAAAATCCAGTGGAGGGTGGAGTTGTGCTGGCACAACATAAGTCCCTGGCTGGACAATGCCTGTTTGAGTTGCTCGGTCTTTGCTGGGTCTATGTGGCCAGAAGATTTTGTGATGTAATGAACTTTCAGACAGACCCAGAAATGCAGGAGACAGTGTGAGATGACACAGATCCAATTTATTACTTTAAGGAGAAGCACACAAGCAGGACACAAACACGGTAACTCTTGGTGACTAAAGGAAACAAAATAAACACTAAGCACTGGGAACAAAGGTGTGTGTAACTGGTCGAGCGCGGAGCTGGAACCAGGAGCCAGAGAGAACACAGGGAAACAGAGACGTGAAGCGAGACAATCTTTTGGCACCAAAGTGAACGCGCTGCTTGTCTTTATAGCATGGTAGATTAACGAGTGGGATCAGGTTTGTGCACTGCAATCCACCCACGTATGTTAGCTACGCCTCTCCACCAGAGCCTGCAGCATTGGAGAGAAAACAGAGTTGGAACAGAGCTGCCAAAGTCAAAGTCCCCCAACAACACAGACCACAAGTCATCATCTTTGATTTAGAGGTTCTACCGGTTTGAAAGAAGTCCCGCTAACTGCAGCTAGCCAGCCAGGTATAAAACTGAGAATGCTTTTTATTTTTACCCCATCCTTTCTAGGGGCTTCCTGTTCCATGGTAGGCAGTGCTATCCCAAAAGAGGGCTTCCTGGACACTCACATTGCTGCCTCAACAAACCGGTAGTCATAAGTGAGTTTGAGTTGCGACCATCACATGCAAGCCGCCTGAGTGCAGAGCTTCTGCTCCCAGCTCCCAGCTACTTAGCCCTGCTGCAGTCACATACGTTTAATCGTCACAGGTCTTTCTACACACTCAAAACAAAACGCCTTGCACAGTATCAAAGCTAATTGGTGTTGTGCCTCCACCAGACTGCCTCTCTGTCCTCAATGCCACATACAATGTGGTACACAAAATGTGCAACGTACATTGCAAACAAAGTGGTTGCCCCACAGTGGCAGCTAACTTGCTGATTGATGCTATCCTTTGGCCTCAGTTTTTGAGGCTTATCAGCATTTCACCTGGTGTAAGTGCCATTGGCATTTTGGCTCATCTGCAGCTTGCACCACCAGACATCCTGCTGCCAATGTCTGAACCTGTCATCCTAGGTAGGAAGGCTTGAGGGTGCAATCACTTGCCTAAGGTGAACCCTCAGACTAGTGGAGGGAAGGAGTCGTCTTACTTCTCCATTCTAGACTGGCTCCAAGCAAAGTCTAGCCACTGCCCAGATTCACAGTTAGGGGTAATTTGGAACAGCAAATTAGCCTAATGTGCATGTCTCTTGACTGTAGGAGGAAAGTAGAGGACCCAGAAGAAACCCTTGCACAGGGACAACATGAAATCTCTGCAAAAAATACCCTCACTGAGCCCAGGACTCAAACACAGGACTTACTTGTAGTGAGGTGGACATGTTGAACACTACACCACACTGCCACCCAATGTGATCATCCATGTCAGGTATCCAAGACCTGAATGTTAACAGTTTAGCTTGACTAAAACAAATAAAAACTTAAATTTCTATACAGCCCTGCATCGGCCTGACTAGCTGGTGGAATGTACTCTGCTCTCAGCCAGAGTTGGCTGAGATGGGCGCCATGCTCTTCAGGGTTCACCAGCTTCCACACCTTAATAGTTTTGCCTCAGCTGTACCTACCATGTATGTGTTTTTTTATAGTCTATATACAAAATAAAATAAAGCAGACACACTGACTTCATTCAGAAACATTAACCACTTATAGCTCTAAAAGAAAGTGAGTCCCGTGCGTGGCCGTTTCTACGTGGTGTCCCGTGCTTGCTTGGGTTTCCTGCGGGTTATCCGGTTTCCTCAAACCATCCTAAAGCTTGCACATTAGGCTGATCCAAATTATCCTGGGTATGGGTGTTAGTGTGAATGGTTGAGTGTGCGTTGCCCCTGTGACAGTTCAGCAGTCAGGTAGTTTTTAATAACACACTGTTGTTCAGTATATCAAACCGTTGCTGTGGCACAGGTCTTTAGGAAACAATAGAATTATTTTTAAATCTATATAATTATAAAATGACCTGTTTTTGTGAAATTATTGCTGTACATGTCTATGTACATCTGTACATGTCCAAACCATCCTAATCTAGCCTCTCTGACTTTGTCTCCAAAACATCTTACGTGGGCTGTCCCTCTGATGTACTCATCCCTGATCCTATCCATCCTCGTTACTCCCAAAGAGATCCTCAACATTTTCATCTCTGCAACCTCCAACTCTGCCTCCTGTATGCTAGGTTGGACAGTAAGAAGGGAGAAAAATGCTTCTCTCTCTCATTTTCCTCATTCATCAGCTCTTAAAAGTAGTCTTTCAATCTTCCCAAGACACTTCTGTCATCAGTCAATACATTTCCGTCTCTGTCCTTAATCACTCTATCTTGCTGCACGTCCTTCCCAGTTCCATACTTTTTGAAAAATCTATCAACAACTGTCCTTCTGTGTTCTTGTCCTGGATACCAAACTTTCCCATCACTTCCTTGTCCCCTCTGTTGCCTGCACCAACATGTCCATTAAAGTCTGCACCAATGACCACTCTTTCACTTATGTGGGTACTCTGCATCTGTTCATCGAACTCACTCCAGAATCTCTCCTTCTCTTCGAGCTCACATCCTACCTGTGGGGCATAAGAACTAACAAAATTGAACATCACACCTTCAATTTCTAACTTGAGATTCATCACTCTGTTTGACACTCTTTTCACTTCTAGAACATTCCTGACTTTCTAGACATTCCTCCTTCAAGGTGACTCCTACTCCATTTCTCTTCCCATCCATACCATGATAAAACAGCTTAAACCCTGCTCCTAAGCTTCTATCTTTTCTACCTTTCCACCTGGTCTCCTGAACACACAGTATGTCCACCTTCCTCTTCTGCATCATGTCAGCTAGCTCTCTATCTTTTCCTGTCATAGTTCCAACATTCAACGTCCCGACTCTCAATCCTAGACTCATGTCTTTCCTCTTCTCCCTCTGCCTATGGACACGCCTCCTGCCTCTCCTTCTTTGACCAACAGTAGTCCAGTTTCCATAAGCACCCTGCTGGTTAACAGCACTGATAGCAGTCGTTGTAAACCCGGGCCCCAACTGATCCAGTTCCGAAGTCAGATGGATGATCCGCATAGTAGATTTGGCACAGGTTTTACGTCGGATGCCGTTCCTGAAACAACCCTCTGCATTTACCTGGGCATGGGACCGGCAGGAGAAAATACATTGCCTTGTGACACCCCTCACAGCTGCATTCAACTTATGTCATGTTATTCTACTGATTTATATATTTACTGTATGTATGCATGTATGTGAAACTGTTACATTTTCCAATGTCAAACTTAAACATTTCCATGTCCAAGTTTGTTCATGAATCAAAATCTTTAGTGCATGCCTGTGAGATAATATCATGTCAAAATATGTGGAAATGGTTATATGAAGATTTGGAAATAAGTGAAATACTTCTTAGTTTACATCTTTTTTGTGCTCAATTTTGTGACGAGAGAACGACGTCATTATTTTCATGTCCTGCTGAACCTCTACTAAGGTCTCCACAGGTCTAATAACCACAATAAGCGGAGCACAGACGCATGCACCATCAACCACAGAATTTGCACGTGTGCAGCAAAATTCGAAAATAAGGACCAGACTTAGAATTGGATCTGTGATATCCATAACTTTTCCTGTTCATGTTACACGGTGTATTTTGTGCTCCACTGATCTCTGATGGATCGGCATTTGTGAACTTTAGACAATGAATAAAAGTTAAACATGTAAAGCACCATCGATCAGCTCAGTATCACTAATTAAACACAGTCATACATTTAAAAATGGGAGAAAAAAAAAAACATTTCTTAACCTGCAGAAAATATAAAAGGACAGTGTCACACATTTCAGTGTCGGTTTCGTGATCTGACACACACACACTCTAATCCTTCTCAAAAAATTAGCATATTGTGATAAAGTTCATTATTTTCTGTAATGTACTGATAAACATTAGACTTTCATATATTTTAGATTCATTACACACAACTGAAGTAGTTCAAGCCTTTTATTGTTTAAATATTGATAATTTTGGCAAAAAAGTAAAGAAAAACCAAAAATCCCTATCTCAAAAAATTAGCATATTATTTCATCCGACCAATAAAAAAAAAGTGTTTTTAATACAAAAAAAGTCAACCTTCAAATAATTATGTTCAGTTATGCACTCAATACTTGGTCGGGAATTTTTTTGCAGTATGCAGACCTCTGCTCAGGACTTTTTATGACTCTGTGGTAGCCTCTGCAATCCTCTACACTGCCATCTGCTGGGCCCCGGGCAGCACAGAGCGGGACAGAAAGAGACTGAACAAGCTGGTCAGGAGGGCCAGCTCTGTCCTCGGCTGCCCACTGGACTCTGTGGAGGAGGTGAGTGAGAGGAGGATGGTAGCAAAGCTCACATCCATCATGGTCAACAGCTCTCACCCACTTCACCAGACTGTAGAGAAGCTGAGTAGCTCCTTCAGTGGACGACTGAGACAACCTCAGTGCAGGAAGGAGCGCGACCGCAGGTCGTTCATTCCCACCGCTGTCAGACTGTACAACGCCACTTTGTAACTGTCTGTGAAAATACCGGTTATGTGCAATAAAAACCCCGTGCACTTTAATCAACCACATCTACCCCACTGCCTGTCAACCATATCAACCCATCGACTCTGCCCTCAGATACATGTACACTTGAATATAGGCCAGTCTACAAAGCCGTTCCCTTCTTTTTTTTTTTTATTGTATATTACTTTATACTATTTATGTATCGATTTATTTATTTACTTATACAATGTGTGTGTGTATATATATATATATATATATATATATATATATATATATATATATGTTTGTATATGTATCTATTTTTGCACCCTACTGATGGTACCTCAAGAGCCTGTAACAGTGAATTTCTCCATTGTGAGATTAATAAAGCTGTATCCTATCTTATCTTATCTTTCCACCGGGCACGCCAGTGTCCCTTGACACCCCAAAAACATGCACAGGTCCCCCAGCTGGCCTTTTAAAATCCCCCTTAAATGTGACTGTGAATGATTGATTGTCTGTGTTTACCTGTTCAGGGCATCTGCTCTCTGATTGGTTAAAGCTTGCCTTTAACCCTGTTGGAAAAGCTGTACAGATATAAAGGACGAATGAATGGAATATCACATTCTACTAGTAGCTAGTTGCATTGGAAATGGGGGGGAAATATTTCATAAATTTAATACTTTGTTCCTCAAAACAAACCACAACGTCTCTGCATTCATCAATTTAAACGCTTGGCACAAAAGGGTTAAACTCTCAGACCCGCTCTGAAAAGGGGAAAGCTTTCAAAGGGCAGGCAGGGCCTTCTGCGGCTGGAGCAAGGCGTCATCAAATCAGAGCATCAAATCAGAGCGTAGAACCAGCTTTCCCACAATGCATAGCGCGTAGGCGTTCACGAAGATGTCGAATACTCTATGTGGTCTTTTCAATAGTTAAATATACGACTTCACAGAAATATAATGTTTACAAAGTGTAGATATCTACATTAAAAAGTAAACGTGATGTTTGAGGTATGAAATAAGGTTTGTTTACCATCATTGGGATTTGTATTGTTGTCGGTGCGGTGGTGTTCCGCTTGTAATGAGAGGCAGTGCCCTCCCCTTTTCTTTTCCTTTCGGTTACCGGTATGTGATTCTATTGTTTCGCATGTATGGCTCAGGATTAGGATGTCCTGAACGCAACCTAATTTTTGGATGCCTTGCTTCATTGCAGGGCTTTTGGAGTAGTTCTAAAAGTAACGTTATATTATTGCTTACCTATTAAAAACTTGTATATGATTGGTTATTTCTAACAGAGCATCAGTTGGTTCTCCTGCAGTGCGCGTCTCTAGAAGAACAGGAGGAAACCCGCATTGGCGGAGTATGCCGTGAACTCCACACAGAACCGAGGACCGAATTTGCTTTGGGTTAGACATGTTCACCAGAACCCAATTGCCCTCCTCCACAAGGGCGTAGGCTGGGTGGTGCAAACCCCCCCCACACACACACACACACACACACACACACAGCAGGAGTTGAGTTCCGCTGGACAAGAAATTATGTGTACTGTATTCACAATCTTATAAATTAACTTAATGACTCTTACTGTGCCGTAAACCGGAAGTTAACACCGGAAGTTAACGTGTAACGGGCACTACGCATGTGCAAGCCCGAGCCGACCAATCAACAATCAACGACAAGTACCGTACCTACTTTCGCCTACCTCACAAATGATCAGTAAACAATAATAGCTGAATACTGTCAATCAAAGGCGAGTGAGAATAAAGCACAGTTTGTTAGTACCGCTTCCGGTTCCTGCACATGTGTTACAACACAAACATTGACGCACAGAGAATGAATGGATCAAATAATCATAAAAACCTCTGTGCAAACGTAATTGCCTCCCTTGTTAAGGGCGTGGGCTGGTCTGACCGTGGGCGGGTGCACATCTCGATTGACCGGAACTCGAGTTCCAGGGGTTATATGCCGAAGCCTTAAAGGGGAAATGAAACGCCGACTAAATAAGTTGTCGGTAGATTAAGTATAGTTTATTGAAGCGATTGTGGCTTAAATTTTATATCATAAATAAACTATTGCGCACACAGCAGTTTTGTTTTATGTGCTTGTCATATAAGTTATCGACCCGAAAGCCGCCGTTGCTGAGTGCCCGCCTACACAAAGTTACCGTGACGTCACTGAGTTGGTACAAAATACCACATAAAATATAGTGCATGCATATCACAGCATATGATATAAACAACATGGAATCCCACGCCAACAACACGCACAGTTTTTCAGCAGAAGACGATTCATCTATTACTCTCAGAAGACCAATCAAATATTATAGTCCTGTGGAAGACCTCCCGTGTGCTTCCAGTTCCCAAAATAGTTCAAGCAAAGGAACCAGCCCACTACAGACCTGTCGCCCTGACCTCCCACCTAATGAAGACCATGGAAAGGCTCCTCCTCGAACACCTCCGCTCTATGGTGAGCCCCACCCTAGACCAGCTGCAGTTTGCCTACAGGCCCAACATCGGGGTAGAAGACGCCGTCATCTACCTTCTGCAGCGGGTGCTCACCCACCTGGAGATCGCCGGCAGCGCTGTGAGGGTCATGTTCTTTGACTTCTCCAGCGCCTTCAACACTATCAGGCCAGCGCTTCTGCGGGGGAAACTGGAGGACGGGGGGTGGACGGACATCTTGCTGCCTGGATTATCGACTACCTCACTGACCGTCCACAGTACGTGCGGCTGCGCGGCGGTAAGTCAAAGGTGGTAGTCTGCAGCACAGGGGCACCGCAGGGCACCGTCCTCTCACCCTTCCTTTTCAACATTTACACCTCAGACTTCACCTACAGCACAGACAGCTGCCACCTCCAGAAGTTCTCGGACGACTCCGCCATCGTGGGCCGTGTGTCAGAGGGGAACGAGCTGGAGTACCGGTCGGTCATCGTTGACTTCGTGGACTGGTGTGAGCGCAACCACTTGTGCTTGAACACCAGGAAGACGAAGGAGATGTGGTCGACTTCAGGAGAAGCACTCTAACGCACACACACACACACACAATCACTAGTGAACGTCCAGGGACAGGACATTGAGACAGTGGACAGTTTCAAGTACCTGGGTGTTCACCTTAACAATAAACTGGACTGGTCCCACAACACCAACGCCCTGTACAAGAAGGGCCAGAGTCGCCTCCACCTTCTGAGGAGACTCAGGTCCTTCGGAGTATGCAGACCTCTGCTCAGGACATTTTATGACTCTGTGGTAGCCTCTGCAATCCTCTACGCTGCCATCTGCTGGGCCCCGGGCAGCACAGAGCGGGACAGGAAGAGACTGAACAAGCTGGTCAGGAGGGCCAGCTCTGTCCTCGGCTGCCCACTGGACTCTGTGGAGGAGGTGAGTGAGAGGAGGATGGTAGCAAAGCTCACATCCATCCTGTTCAACAGCTCTCACCCACTGCACCAGACTGTAGAGAAGCTAAGCAGCTCCTTCAGTGGACGACTGAGGCATCCTCAGTGCAGGAAGGAGCGCTACCGCAGGTCGTTCATTCCCACCGCTGTCAGACTGTACAACGCCACTTTGTAACTGTCTGTGAAAATACCGGTTATGTGCAATAAAAACACCGTGCACTTTAATCAACCACATCTACCCCACTGACTGTCAACCATATCAACCCATCTACTCTGCACTCAGATACATTACACTTTAATATAGGCCAGTCTATAAAGTTGTTCCCTTCTTTTCTTTTTTATTGTATATTACTTTATACTATTTATGTATCTATTTATTTATTTACTTATATAATATATATGTATGTATGTATGTATATGTATTATTGTATAGGTCTCTATTTTGCACCCCCAACTGATGGTACCTCAAGAGCCTGTAACAGTGAATTTCTCCATTGTGAGATTAATAAAGCTGTATCTAATCTAATCTAATCTAATAGGTCAACCAAAAACATTCTCAAATATATTTCAAACTCCATCTGCAAGTCTGTCTGTCTTCCTTTCAGCTTTTTCCCTTTTACTCAGGAGTCGCCACAGCGAATCATCTGATTCGCACATTTGATTTGGCAGAGGTTTTTATGTCGGATGCCCTTCCTGTCACAACCCTTTTTTAGCAAGGGACAGAAACACGCTGACGGCTTTGCAGCTACTCTTTACGAAAGTCAGCAATGGTTCTTTTACATGCCTCTCACCATAGACAGTGACAGACATGGCCCGCCTTTGATAACCCAGTTAGCCGCACTGGGGGGGACATTGACAACCTTGTGGAGAGTGGGACTCGAACCCCCAACCTTTGGATCAGCGATCCAGCGCCCTATACCACTAGACCACCACTGCCCCAAACTCCATCTGCAAGTACATGTGCTAAATACATTTACAAATTGAGCTAAAGTTATTTATCTATTCAAAGGCACAAACAAATATTAATACATATTTACAGCACAAAAACATACTATTCATTTTATAAAAGTACTGAGCATTAGGCTGCAGATCCAGGGTGGATGGCTTATGATTATTTTATCCATTCATTCTCTGTGCGTTAATGTTTGTGTTCTAACACATCTGCAGGAGCCGGAGGCGGGACTTTATTCTCACATTTGCACTTTGTTTGATTGACAGTGTTCAGTTATTATTGCTTACTGATAATATTATGTTTGTTGATTGGTCAGCTCAGGCATGCACATGTGCAGTGCCCGTTACACATTAACTTCCAGTTTGCTTCCTGACTCGCGTCATGTGGAAGTTATCTCCGACTTTCTCTTCAGTAACAGTCATTAAGTTTATTCATAATATTGTGAATACACATCATTTCTTGTCCAGCAGAACTCAACCCTTGCTGTGGCGGGGTGCACGTGCACCCTGTGCAACCCCCCAGCCTACGCCCTTGCTTGTTAAAAAGTGAGGTAATTGTGATTAATCCTATTTTGGGGGGAAACTAACTTCAATTTCATGGCCACACCGAGATCTGATTGCTGCAAGACATTTCCAATAAGGAGATCTCAAAAATAAAACCTGTCTGACAAGCTGAGGTAGGCCATACTGAACACACATCATCATGCCGCGATCAAGTGAGCTTCAAGAGCAAGCAAGAAAGAAGATTATAGAAATGACTCAGTCTGGGAAAGGATACAAAGTCATTAGTAAATCTTTGGGACTCCAGTGGACCACTGTCAGAGCCATTCTCCATAAGTGGATTAGGCATGGCACTGTGGTGACCCTTCCCAGGAATCGCCGATGACCAAAATTACTCAAAGAGCATGGCGCAGACTAACCAGAGAAGCCACAAAGCATCAAAAACAACTTCTAAACAAATAAAAGCCTCATTTGCCTCCATTAATGTTAATGTTCATGACTCCACCATCAGAAAGACACGAGGCAAAAATGGCATCCATGGAAGAGTTCTGAGGCGAAAGCCACAGTTGACAAAAAAGAATATCGAGGCACGGCTCACTTTTACCAAGAATCATCATGATCATCCCCAAAGCTTTTGGGATAATGTCCTCTGGACCGATGAAACTAACGTTGAACTTTTTGTGAGAAATGCATCCCGTTACATCTGGCGCAAACAGGAACACTGCATTTGATAAAAAGAACATTGTGCCAGCAGTGAAACATGGTGGAGGATGCGTGATGATCTGGGCCTGCTTTGCTGCTTCAGGACCTGGGCGATGTGTCATGATTGATGGGACCATGAATTCCCACCAAGAAATCCTGGCAAAGAATGTTCGTCCATCTGTTCAAGAGCTCAAGCTAAAGCGCCCCTAGATTCTGCAGCAAGAGAATGGTCTGAAGCAGGTCCACTTCTGAATGGCTAAAAAAGAACAAAATGAGCGTTTTGGAGTGGCCGAGTCAAAGTCTCGACTTGAACCCGATTGAGATGCTGTGGCATGAGCTTAAAAAGGCTGTTCATGCCCAAAAACCATCCAATCTGGTTGATCATAAACAATTCTGCAGAGAAGAGTGGACCAAAATCCCATCACAGCCATGTGAAAGACTGTTAGAATATATCTCTGACCTGATACGTACATGTTTATTGAACCATGAAGCAAGAAGTTCTCCTTATCCTGTTGTACCCCGATGTCCCTAAGTTTTGTGTAAAACATCAACCAGACCTAACTGGATGTTCAAGGCTGTCCCTCTTTTATCACCACATACCTACGTACGAATGCAAGCAGTTTTGTAAATAACATGATATGGTGATACCTACACACACACACATACATACACACATACACATACACACACACACACACATACATACACACACACATACACACACACACACATACACACATACACATACATACACACACACACACACACACATACATACACACACACACACATACATACACACATACACATACATACACACATACACATACATACACACACACATACACACACACACACACCCGATGCTATGACGAATGTACTCTGAACCAAGGACACCTGATTCTGTATCTTGTCTGCTTTTTGCACGAACACATACTGTATAAAAAGTTTATGCTCAGAAGCACACTCTGAGCAGCAGATGAATAAACCAGCTTGATTTCACTCGTGTGGTTTGTTGTCCTCTGTTCCCGGAGCGCTCTCAGACGTTGAGATACAGGAATCCAGATCGTGCAGGTTTACATAAGAGCTTCTACAGAGAGAGTTCTTACAATTTGGTGACCCCGACGTGATACTCCTGATCAGGTAAGACAAGATTTGTTTGACTACCTGGTTAGCAGTATCTGAGCGTCTGTTATCCCCTTTTTATAAGGGACGGTTTATCCCCTTCTCTAGAAGGGACGGTTTATCCTCAGTTGCTATAACTGGGAAGAGCGCTATACAAAAGGTGCACGCACATTCCTGTATGCCAACGTATTATTTGTTTTTGTTAGAAGGTAAACAATGGGAAATTCCTACCCAAAGCCTAATCCCCGGGAAACTCTGAAGGAGTGGATGAATAGATGTGGTCTAGCTTATTATACTGAGCCATGGCTCAGCAATTTGGCGGGATGGACGGAGGGACTCGACCAAGTACCAAACTTTCCTCGAAATGGGACTTTTGATGCAGGATTTCTGACATCCGCGCATCGCATGATTTATGATGGATTGGGCAACCCTTCATGGGATTACGAATACATGAAAGAGGCATATGTTAAATGGTATGAAATGCGTTCGTACTGGCTATCGTTAAAAGAACTGTTCGAGCCAAAAAGGGTGACGCAGAGTGTTCCCAAACCAAGACCCTTAAGTAAGGAAAAGGCAGAGAGATGAGGAAAATTCCGCGCGGCGGTATAGTCATGACCAAGACTCTTCCCCCTCTCTCCCCGGCCCTACGGGCATAGGGTCTCGTCCCAGGGACCGTGAATAGGGATGCCCGCGGAGTGAGGACCCCGAGACCTGTAGCTTAATGCATCTAGTGTTTAATTCACCCTGCAATGAGAATCTGCCGCTCCTTCCTATTGTTCTAGAAGGGGTGGAATATCTTTTCGTTATCGACAGCGGGGCGACCCTATCTTCTTTAGGAAGGGACTATCAGGGTGCTGTATCCTCCAGGTCCATTAGCTCTGTGGGAATGGATGGGGTTCCCTTCTCCTCCCCATATACGCCACCCCTTCTCCTACATTTTCCTGATGATCATACGCTTGATAAATTGCAAATATCCTACTCCTTTGTACATATGTCCGAATGCCCCTTTAATTTGTTAGGCCGTGACCTCATGAGTGTTCTGGGGTTCCAAATCTCTTTCCAAGGTTCGAGCATGACCATCCTAACCGGCGACACCTCCTCCGTTTCTCTGTTATCATTGCAAGCGCAGCCCTTGCCTTTTAATGTTAATTGGGTGTGCGTGGCGAGTTCCACCTCGCCCCCTGTACTCGACACACTGCCCACCAATCTTTGGGCAGAGCATAAGAATGACGTGGGTTGTGTGGACTGCGTCCCATATGAAGCTACCGTGAAGCACATTTCGCCCATGTACATCCGACAATACCCCTTGTCGCCTAAAAAAATGTTGGGTATCGACACTATTTTGGCCGCTCTTTTGGAACAGGGTATCATTGTGCCGTGCACAAGCCCTTATAACACGCCTGTGAACCCGGTTCCTAAGCCAGACGGTTCCTGGCGTCTGACACAAGACCTCAGAAAAATTAACGAGCTCATCGTACCAGTTTCACCGGTTGTTCCGGATGTGCCCTCTATTATGGCTTCTATTCCTTGCGATCACACTCATTTTTCCGTAATCGACCTGTGCTCGGCGTTTTTTAGTATCCCTGTTGAGCCAAGCACACAACCTCTCTTCGCTTTCACACACCGGCAGCGACAGTACACGTGGACTAGATTACCTCAAGGATTTATTGACTCTCCGGCCGTGTTTTCGGCTGCAGTTAGGGACGCGTTGGGTTCTTTGGACGTCCCCGTTGGTTCCTGCGTACACTCTTATGCTGATGACCTCCTGGTGTCCGGCCTAACTTATGAACTATGCCTCGACGCCACTGTCCAGTTGCTCCTCTTACTGGAAAAAAAGGGTTTCAAGGTCTCCAAGCCCAAGTTACAGTTCTGCCTCCCCACTGTGATATATCTGGGCTATGAACTCTCTCACGGATAAAACGCCTTACTCAGGATCGCGTCAAGATCATAGTGGACACTCAGAAGCCTGCCACTAAACAAGCGCTCCTGGCTTTCCTGGGGCTCATTAACTACTGCCGCCAATGGATCCCGGACTGTTCCTTTTATGACAAACGTTTACGCTCTGCCGTGGCTCACACTGACCCTCTCCATCAACCCTTGGTCTGGACTGAGGACATGCTGGACGCATTCAAAGCCCTGAAGTCGGCCCTATGCTCCGCGCCGGCTCTCGGGCTCCCGGATTACAACAAACCCTTTCATCTCTACGTCGCTCACCAGGCCGGCACGGCTTCTGGAGTCTTGGCGCAGGACCACGGGGGGGGACTTAGGCCTTGTGCTTTCCTCTCCAAAACTTTAGATACTGTAGCTCAGGGTTTACCTGCCTGTCTCCACGCTGTCGCTGCCAGTGTGGTGTTAGTTCTCGAAGCAGAAAAAATAGTGCTCTCTCATCCACTCGTTTTACACACCAGCCATCAGGTTAGGCATATCCTTAATACTCTGTCTACACAACACATGTCTTCTCAACGTCGTTCAGGTTACGAGGCCATCCTTTGTGCTACTGACAACCTAACTATATCCTGTTCCTCTTCCCTAGATAACGTGGCGCAGGCTCTACAGCGCCTGCTTAATGCTCATGACGACTGCGAACCATTGGAACATGACTGCATGGACACCATTGTTCATGACACCAGCATTAGATCCGACTTAATGTCTACTCCTCTCTCCACAGGTCTCTCCCTGTTTGTAGACGGGTCATGCTCAAACCCTCCGACGGAGTGTTCCTCTCTTGACTACGCAGTATGTTCCTTACCGGACCAAGTTTTGGAAGCGTACTCGCTCCCCTTTAATTCCGCTCAAGCAGCAGAGTTATATGCGCTCACTCGGGCATGCACTCTCGCTTCCGACCAGGATGTTACTATATACACTGACTCTCGTTACGCTTTTGGGGTGGCGCATGATTTCGGCCGTATCTGGCAATCTCGTGGTTTCACTGCTGCTGACGGTAAGCCCATTTCACATTCCACCTTAGTCCAGGATCTTATTGTGTCCTGCAATCTCCCGCTCCATTTAGCGATCGTAAAGACCCGCGGTCATTCCTCTGACCACACTGATGAGGCACGAGGTAACTCTTTGGCTGACCGCGCGGCTAAACAGGCTGCCTCGCTCGGCTCCATGCCGCCGTTCCTGCAGCCCGCGCTGGTGTCAACCTCACACATGCTTAGCGCCCTCCTCCCTGACTTGGATCTGAAATCCCTTCAGTCCTCGGCGTCCACAGAAGACACTGATTTTTGGTCCTCGCAGGGCTCTCAGCCCTCGGGTGATGGCATTCTACTCGATTCGACCGGTCGCTTATGTCTGCCCACGCACTGCCTTCCTTTCCTCGTCCGCGAGTTTCACGGGCCTACACATCGCGGTCGAAGAGGGGTGGTGACAGATATGGAAAAAGATTTCTGTATACGACAACTAGCCTCTACGGTGCACAGCATTCTGGACAAATGCCTGATTTGTGCACAGAACAATGTGTCCAAACCACATGCATCACATCAGCATCTGCCGAAACCAGATACTCCCTTCCAGGAGTGGCAGATAGATTTTACTCACATGCCCCGGCAGGGCCCCTTTAAATATCTATTGGTTATCGTGGATAAATTCTCTCGATGGGTTGAAGCTTTCCCGTGTGGGAACGAAAACGCCCGAGTAGTGGTTCAAAAGTTATCACAGGAGATTATTCCCAGATATGGCCTCCCGTTGGGTATTGATTCGGACAAAGGCACACCATTCACCTCAAAAGTCACTCAACTGTTGGCACAAGAGCTCAAGATCAATTGGCGTTTCCATGTCCCATATCACCCTCAGTCCTCCGGAATCGTGGAACGAACAAACAGAACCATTAAAGGGAAATTACGAAAAGCAATGCACGCCACCGGATCCAGGAATTGGGTTTCGGTGCTGCCTGTGGTCCTAGCGGATCTGCGGATGACCTCGCAGGTGGCCTTAGGGAATCTATCCCCTTATGAAGTGGTAATGGGGAGACCCTTTCCTGCTCCTTGGAGGAAGGGAAAACAGGCTTTGGGTACGGAAGATCTAGACATACACATGAGCGAGTATGCCGTGGGCCTTGTTAAGGTCCTAAATGACTATTGGGAACGCACTAATCAGAATACTTCGGTCCCGGCCGATGCAAGCACTCATGCCTTCAAGGTAGGAGACAATGTGCTGGTCAAGAAATTTGTGAAACTAAATTCCTCTTTGGGAAACACACCTTACAGTGAGCCCACGGGGATACTCGCTGTAACCCGTACCGCCGTACTAACTGACCTCTTTCCACAGTGGATCCATGCTACCAGACTGAAGAAAACTCCACAATGAAGTATTGTATTGTTTGTTTTTGTGTGACCATGATGTTGTCTATCTTTATTACCTCTGTTCCAGGTCTTAAGACACATATATCACCTAAGAGGGGAGAAGTGTTTTCTAACAGATTCGGCTCAACATAAGCTTACGAGTACCACCTTTACACCCTCTCGTACTGGGAACGGATAACCGAAAATATCCTGTGTTATGTATACCCTCCATGTTCTGCTCTTGCTCGGGCTGATGTGCTCAGCCCCGGATCTTTGTACATATTACCGTCATCCTGAAAATAACATGTTCTGGCAGTATTTGAATTTTACTGTGAAACGTGATGTAACTTTAGAAGAATGTATTGTTTGCTCTCTGTTTCCCCATGATGGAGGAACCCCATATGTATATACCCCTTCTAGGGACAATTACACCATCATCAACTCGACGTGGGTCCGGGGCGAGTGGGGAACTTATAATCAGTCAGAAATCTTTCTACGACGCCACCTAGACCCAAATTCAGGCTTCTCAGTACATTGGGACTTAAGAATGCAGTACCCCATATGTTTTTGGCGATATGATGGTAACGGTACAGAACAAGACCGGGAAGCCTCGAACGACTGTTCCATGGACACGGACGGCACCGAAAAATGCGTAAGATTACCTAATAATCAAACATCGCACTGGATACAGGGACTAGATCCGCGCAGGTGTAATTCCACGATAAACCTCAAAAATGATAATGCAGGAAGAATAGTGTTTAATCAAGAGCGGCCCATATGGATCCCAGATTGGTATTGGGACTGCGGCAATGGTCAACTGTGGTTGTACCTCCCGAAGTTACAAAGAGGTAGGTGCGCGCTCGTCCGGATCGAAACGTCCCTCACCCTTTTCTCTAAACAGTTTCCTTCCTTACTCCGACGTAAGCGATCTACAGCAGCCCTCAGTGACCTCGAGGTGCCGGAAGAACATCAGTTGGTAAGTGAGGGTACGAGATTTGCAGAGATCTTATTCCCGAACTTTGGAGTAGGGAATGTTCGTCGCCAGTTAAACAAAGTGCATTATAGGCTTGCCCTGTTCGTAAATAACACTATTCTCGCAGTCGACGGGATTAACCAGGAATTGACGGCCCTGAGGCTTATGGCTACCCAGAACCGTATGGCGCTCGATGCACTGCTCGCGAAGGAAGGGGGGGTATGCGTTCTTATAGGTGAACACTGCTGTACCTATATTCCACCGAACGATTCACCTGGGGGGAATATATCTCAAGCCCTGCACAAAATGCGTGCGGTAGCAGCCCAATTGCGACACGACGAAAGTCCAAATTACGGCTGGGTATTCCTCCATTCCCTTTTTTGGTATGTTCACTCCATATTTAACCATGCTTGTGCCTGTATGCATTTGTCTGCTGTTGGTGTGTGTGTTCGGACCTTGCATCCTTAGGTGTCTGCTGAATCGTGTGTGGGCCCTGATGGACGCTTTTAGTGGACCAAAGTATACGCAACTGGACGCGCAGTCCGACGGCACCTCTTACCCTTCGTCCCGGGTGTAGTGAGGAGTCGGGATCTTGAGGGGACCTGAGTATCTCGAGGCAGTGGGCGAAGGGCGTCGCAGCTCAAGCTGCCCTTCAAGCACAGGCCCCGATCAACCGCGGTCCCTGGTCTCCTGAAAGATCCCGACCTTCGACACCCGCTGAACCTTTGTGTATTCTGCAACGAATGATTTATACTTCATGAACATTAAAGTATAAAAGAGGGGAACTGTTAGAATATATCTCTGACCTAATACGTACATGTTTATTGAACCATGAAGCAAGAAGTTCTCCTTATCCTGTTGTACCCCGATGTCCCTAAGTTTTGTGTAAAACATCAACCAGACCTAACTGGATGTTCAAGGCTGTCCCTCTTTTATCACCACCTACCTACGTACAGGCGGCACGGTGGCGTAGTGGTTAGCACGTCCGCCTCACAGCAAGAAGGCCCGGGTTCGATTCCCGGCCTGGGCGTTTCTGTGTGGAGTTTGCATGTTCTCCCCGTGCTTGTGTGGGTTTCCTCCGGGTGCTCCGGTTTCCTCCCGCAGTCCAAAGACGTGCACTGTAGGTTAATTGGCCGTTCTAAATTGACCGTAGATTCTCTCCTGCAGCGGCACTGGAACCCAGTCGTATCGGCATTTGCCCTTCCATTGGATCCTTCTGGTGGCGCCGAGACAGGGGGGGGGACTTGCTGCTTGGGTAACAGCCTGTCCCTCATTACTCCCTACCCAGGCTCTGCGCACTGGGGGGGTATCACCAGTTGGGGTACCAGCCAGAACGCAGCCATAGTCCTTCGGGACTGACGGAGGCCTACCATACCTACGTACGAATGCACGCAGTTTTGTAAATAACATGATATGGTGATACATACACACACATACATACACACACACACACATACACACACACACATACATACACACACACACACACCCGATGCTATGACGAATGTACTCTGAACCAAGGACACCTGATTCTGTATCTTGTCTGCTTTTTGCACGAACACATACTGTATATAAAGTTTATGCTCAGAAGCACACTCTGAGCAGCAGATGAATAAACCAGCTTGATTTCACTCGTGTGGTTTGTTGTCCTCTGTTCCCGGAGCGCTCTCAGACGTTGAGATACAGGAATCCAGATCGTGCAGGTTTACATAAGAGCTTCTACTGAGAGAGTTCTTACAAAGACTCATCATCTCTTATCACAAACACTTGACTGCAGTTATTGCTGCAAAAGGTGGTTCAACCAGCTATTAGGTTTAGGGGCAATTATTTATTCACACGGGCCCTTGTAGGTTCAAATGTTTTTTTCCCCCTTTAATAAATGCAATCGGCACTGAAAACTACATTTTGTGTTTACTTGTGTTTTACCTTTGTACATTTAGTTTTGTTTGATCTGAAATGGATGACAGTGACAAACGTGCAAAAAATGTCAGAAATTGGTCAGGGGCAAAACTTTTGCACAGCACTGTTACATGTATATGGAGGCTGCAAAGCCGTCAGTGTATTTCTGACCCTTGCTATGGGTTGTGTCAGGAATGTCATCCGGCATGAAAACTTGTGCCAAATCAAACCTGAATGATTCGCTGTGGCGACCCATGAGAACAAAAAAGGGAACAGCCGAAAGGAGAAGAAAAAGATATACATATAGTGATTATATATATATATATATATATATATATATATATATATATATATATATATATATATATATATATATATATTAGTGTGTGTGTGTGTGTGTATATATGTGTATATATATATATATATATACTGGGTCAATGCAGCTGTGTGTGTGTGTGTGTGGGGGGGGGCACAAACCATTGTCTCTCCCCCTTACGCCGGTCCCAAGCCCGGCTAAATGCAGAGGGTTGTGTCAGGAAGGGCATCCAACATAAAACCAATACCACACTTTATCATGCAAGTCACAAATATTACCTCCATACCGGATCGGTCGAGGCCCGGGTTAACAATAAGCGCCATCAGTGCTGTTAACCAACAGGGTGCTGATGGAAATTGGACTACTGTTGGTCGAAGAAGGAGAGGCGGTAGGAGTGTCCGTAGGCAGAGAGAGAAGAGGAAAAGCATGAGTCTAGGACTGAGAGTAGGGACGTTGAATGTTGGAATTATGAGAGGAAAAGATAGAGAGGTGGCTGACATGATGCAGAGGAGGAAGGTGGACATACTGTGTGTTCAGGACCCCAGGTGGAAAGGTAGCAAAGCTAGGAGCAGGGTTTAAGCTGTTTTATCATGGTGTGGATGGGAAGAGAAATGGAGTAGGAGTCATCTTGAAGGAGGTGTTGGTCAGGGATGTTCTAGAAGTAAAAAGAGTGTCAGACAGAGTGATTAGTCTCAAGTTAGAAATTGAAGGTGTGATGTACAACGTTGTTAGTGCCCCACAGGCCAGATGTGAGCTAGCAGAGGAGAGATTCTGGAGTGAATTAGATAATTGATCTATAGTCATTGATGCAGACTTGAATGGAGATGGTGCAGGCAACAGAGGGGACGAGGAAGTGATGGGCAGGTTTGGTATCCAGGACAGGAACACAGAAGGACAGATGTTGATCGATTTTGCAAAAAGGATGGAAATGGCTGTGGTGAATACTTTCTTCCAGAAGAAACAGGAGCAGAGGGTGACTTATAAAAGCGGAGGTAGGAGCACACAGGCAGACTACATTTTGTGTAGACGATGCAGTTTGAAGGAAGTCAGTGACTGCAAAGTAGTAGCGGGTGAGACTGTTGCCAAACAGCATAGGATGGTGGTGTGCAGGATGACGCTGATGGTGAGGAAGGTGAAGAAGGCAAAGGCAGAGCAGAAGACAAAGTGGTGAAGCTGAAAAAGGAAGAGGGTCATGTCTTCAAGGAGGAGTTGAAACAGGCCTTGGGTGGTCAGGTGACTGAACAACCACAGCAAATGTGATCAGCGAGACAGGTTGGAGACTACTTGGTGTGTCCTCTGGAAGGAAAGTAGATACGGAGACATGGTGGTGGAATGAGGAAGTGCAGGGGTGTGTACAAAGGAAGAGGTTAGCTAAGAAGAAGTGAGACATTGAGAGGACCGAAGGGAGTAAACAGGAGTACAGGGAGACACAGCGTAAGGCGAAAGTAGCGGTATCAAAGGCCAAACAGAGGGCGTAGGATGACTTGTATGATAGGTTTGACAGTAAGGAGGGAGAAAAGGATCTATACAGGTTGGCACAGCAGAGAGATAGAGATGGGAAAGACGTGCAGCAAGTTATAAATATAAAGGACAGAGAGGGAAATGTATTAACTGATTACAGAAGTGTGCTGGGAAGATGGAAAGAGTACTTTGAAGAGCTGATGAATGAGGAAAATGAGAGAGAAAAAAAGAGTAGAAGAGGTGACCATTGAGGAGCAGGATGTAGCAAAGATCAGTAAGGGTGAAGTGAGAAGGGCATTGAAGAGGATGAAGAATGGAAAGGCAGTTGGTCCTTATGATATACCTGTGGAGGTATGGAAGTGTCTAGGAGAGGTAGCAGTAAATTTCCTGACAAGAACATTCAACAAGGTCTTAGAGAGTGAGCAGATGCCGGAGAAATGGAGAAGTTTGCTGGTGCCCATTTTTAAGAACAAGGGAGACGTGCAGAGTTGTGGAAACTACAGAGGGATAAAGTTGATGAGCCATACGATGAAGTTATGGGAGAGAATAGTGGAAGCTAGACTAAGGGCAGAGGTCAGCATTTGTGAAGAACAGTTTGGTTTCATGGCAAGAAAGAGCACCACAGATGCAATGTTTGCTTTGAAGATGTTAATAGAGAAGTACAGAGAAGGTCAGAGGGAGCTGCATTGTGCCTTTGTGGATCTGGAAAAAGCATATGACAGGGTGCCAAGAGAAGAACTGTGGTATTGCATGAGGAAGTCTGGAGTGGCAGAGAAGTTTGTTCGAGTGGTGCAGGACATGTATGAGAGATGTAAGACAGTGGTGAGGTGTGCTGTCGGCATGACCGAAGAATTCAAGGTGGAGGTGGGACTGCATCAAGGATCAGCTCTGAGCCCCTTCTTGTTTGCGATGGTGATGGACAGGCTGACAGACGAGGTGAGACAAGAATCTCCTTGGACTATGATGTTTGCAGATGACATTGTGATCTGTAGTGAGAGCAGAGAACAAGTGCAGGAAAATCTAGAGAGGTGGAGGTATGCCCTGGAAAGAAGGGGAATGAAGGTTAGCCTCAGTAAGACAGAATACATGTGTACAAGGACCCAAGAGGAACGGTGAGGTTACAGGGAGCAGAGATAAGGAAGTTGGAGGATTTTAAGTACTTAGACTCAACAATCCAGAGCAATGGAGAGTGTGGAAAAGAGGTGAAAAAGTGTGTGCAGGCAGGTTGGAATGGTTGGAGAAAAGTGTCCGGTGTGATGGGATGTGCAGTGTGATATTGGCGAGAATGAAAGGAAAAGTGTACAAGACGGTGATGAGGCCAACGATGGTGTATGGTTTAGAAACAGTGGCCCTGGGGAAAAGACAGGAGGCAGAGCTGGAGGTAGCAGAGATGAAAATGTTGAGGTTCTCTTTGGGAGTAACGAGGATGGATAGGATCAGGAATGAGCACATCAGAGGGGCAGCACATGTAAGACATTTTGGAGACAAAGTCAGAGAGGCTAGATTGAGATGGTTTGGACATGTACAGAGGAGGGTTAGTGAGTATATTGGTAGTAGGATGTTGAGGTTGGAACTACCAGGCAGAAGGCCTACAGGAAGACCAAAGAGACGATTCATGGACATGGTGAAGGAGGACATGAAGGCAGTTGGTGTAAGAGAAGAAGATGCAGAGGACAGGGTGAGATGGTGGCAGATGATTTGCTGTGGCGACCCCTGAAGGGAACAGCCGAAAGGAAAAGAAGTTGTTCTGTCACATCTTGAAATCAACCCTGATACTCAAGCTTCAGTGTATGTACGTATTAGTGCAGCTTTGCATCTGGAACAGTGTACTGCTTTGATTAATAACATCTTTATATATCTGAACCAGTGGTACAGTGGTTAGTGGCTAGCACGTCCACCTGACAGCAAGAAGGCCTCGGTTTGATTAACAGCCTGGGCGTGTCTGTGTGGAGTTTGCATGTTCCCCCCATGTTTGCTTGGGCTTCCTCCGGGTCCTCTGGTTTCCTCATACAGTCCAAAAACATGCATACTTGTTTAATTGGCTGTTCCAAATTGCCCCAAGATGTGAGTGTTGGTTCTGCCATGGCCTGGCAAGCTGTCTAGGGTGTACTCTGCCCTTTCCCAGAGTCGGCTGAGATGGGCGCCAGCCGTCTCGCGACCCTAATTTCCTAATTAAGCGGTTCAGAAAATGAAGATGATGAATGTACTATTTGAACCAGCTGTCTTCGATGCTAATAAAAGCCTCCTGTAAATTATCTGCACTTTTTTCCTCTGACCGCCAGATGTCAGTAGTGTGTTCAGTACAGTTTCTGGTCTACTAGGACCGGATTAGTTTATCAGAAGTTTATCAGGGTGTTATATGTTTCAACATGTCTCCTTAATGATGGAACTCTTGCATCCAGACAGTAATAAAATTCCCTAGTTAGTAATTATTTACAAAAATGAATAAATACAATTGTACATGCATAAATATAAGATAATGTTTAATACCTAGGGCGACGGCGCAGTATACTGGTTAGCATGTCACAACAAGCGGTACCGTAGTGGGTTTGAGTGCCGGGCTCAATGAGGGCATGTGGGGCGTGGAGTTTGTTCTCCCAATACTTGTAAATTTCCTCTAGGTACTCCAGTTTAGTCTTACAGTCCGAAGACATGCACATTAGGCTAACTTGCCACCCCGCCTTCACCTCGTGACTGATGTATATCGTCAGGATTTGCATCACCCACCTTCTCTTGACATTCAGTTCATGGATGGCGGAACTGACATTTCTCTTTAGTATTTCCTGGTTTCATTCAGAATTCATTGTTCCATCAGTAATGGTAAGCCGTCCTGGCCCAGATGCAGAAAAACAAGTCTCAAACATGATATTACCACTACCATGTTTCACAGATGGGATAAGATTCTTCTGCTAGAATTCAGTGTTTTTCTTTCTCCAAACACAATTCTTCCCATTAAAACCAAAAAGTTCTATTTCGATCTCATCTGTCCACAAGATATTTTTCCAACAGAAAATCTGGTTTGTCCATGTGATCTTTACCAAGCTACTCATGAGTAGCAATGTTATTTTTGGAGCACAAATGCTTTCTCCTCGCAGTCCTGCAATGCACACCATCATTGTTCAGTGTTCTGATGGTGGACTCATGAACATCAACATGAGTCAATGCAAGAGAGGCTTTCAGCTGCTTAGAAATTACCCTGGGACCCTTTGCGACCTTGATGAAGATAATTAAACTGGGTTCTCGTTGTCTAGTTTTCGAACTCTTGTGAAAAATCTGATAAAGTTTTAGGTTATATACATGCAGAAATGTATACAATTCTGAAGGGTTTATAAACTTTCAAGCACCACTGTACATGCCGGCCTTTATAAATACACTCTAGTTCCAGCATCTGTGTTTTACAATGTATACCAAAGCTTACCGCCGTAGTCTTTGCCTTCTGTGTTAGACCCTCATCTGCTTTACTGTTTATGATTCTTTGCTTAGCCTTTGATATCGATCCTTTGTGCATGAACCTTGCTCACTTCCTGATCTCCGAGTCTGTCTTGCCTCCATATAACTGTCTGCCTCCTTGTTTGACCTCTTGTTGCATAATGTTGACTGCATTGGAGTGTGCTTTGAACAGTTTGTTTCTTTAATAAAAAATTCCTCTTAAAATTCATGTCTTGCTAACATTTTCATGCACAATTTAAAATTTCACATGAAATTAATGTTATACATTTAATAAGGGAATATACAGAGCTCTCGTCAAAATAATAATAATAATGATAATAATAATAATAACAATAATAGGTACTGTTTGCATTTAAAGAATCAAATATGTACTGAAGTGCCTTCTATAGTAAAAATACTAATGACTGTAATAAGAAAGGAATCACATGAAGTGATGTATACCCATCATGCATAGTGGCTACTGTGCAAGCCTCTGGAGCAGTGGTTCCTAACCTGGGTTCGATCGAACCCTAGGGGTTCGGTGAGTCAGTCTCAGGGGTTCGGCGGAGGTCAAGACACACACCTGACGACACGTCCCGCTTGGCCATCGCTGGCTGCAGGTGATCACGCTACATTGCTTGGCCAATCTGTGCTGCAGGAAATTTGGTGCACTCAGTAGTCGAATTGTGACTGTTGTGATGGTACGTCGTGTGATTTCTTTCTTAATGTTTTAATCCATACTATGTTGAGTCAAAAAAGAAAGTAGTCGGACGAATATGTACAACATGGATTCACATATATAACGGAACGTGATATTCGTCGGCGTCCTATCTGCATGATTTGCAAACTAGGATCAACCCTGTGCTGACTGACGTATATGTACATGTGTATGTACATGTAATACCAATAAATACATATTCAATACTATAAATGCTTATAATGATGATTAAACATTCAAAAATAATGCATAAGATAAATAAAACAAATACACACACATACAGACACACACACACACGCGCGCACGCACTCAGATGCACCTCACATAAAAATGTAAGTAGTTGTGATGGGTGGACTTCATGCATTGTATTGGTTTTGTTCTTTGAACACAGTGATGTTAATGCACGCTTCATTTTGGTGCCCCAATAAAAACATATACCGATGTCTTGAATTTGAAAAAAAAATCATATTTTTTTTCACTAAAGAAGGGTTCGGTGAATAAGCATATCAAACTGGTGGGGTTCAGTCCCGCCAACAAGGTTAACAACCACTGCTCTAGAGGCAGCCTTATGTCAGTTGGTCGGGTTGAGGCTCAGCAACATTAATGTGGCAATAAAATTTACCTGTATGTACTGAATGAGCAGGTTACCACATCAGTGAAGTTTTATATCCTCACGGATACAAAACCGGTATTCTGATAGTGAAAGAGTGGTTCAGGGAGCACGAGGAATCATTCTTTAAATAACAAAGACATGATCTTAAGCTCAGATGTTTGGGTTGTGCTGGAGATGACTTCATAAAGTGGGTTGACTCTCATCATAAATTCAAGATCTGTGGAAACAAATAAATGCAACTCTGGGTGGAAATAAAGGTTGTTGAAACAATGCCCCATTGAATGTGTAATTTAATCAAGACGTTCGGGTTAATTTAACATATTAATGTGTGTTTTTTTATTTTTTAATAAACAAAACATTTTTCTGTCTAGGAATTATATATGTGGGTTAATCTATAGCAAATACGTTATAACTCATTTTAAGATAAGATTGAATAGTTTGCTTATTGTTGATTCTACGAGAGACAAGGTTGATTGAAGGTTGAACCCGAGAAACCGAATCGAGGGGTGTTTTCTTTGTTATTTTCCTGGTAGAAGTTGGGAATTAGAAGGTAGGGCCTTCTCTTGAATGCAGCATTAATGTAGTATAGTGGTCAGTACTGTATATCAAACTCACAGTAAGAAGGTCCTGGGTTTGAATCCCAGGCTAGTGTCTTTGTGGATTTTACATGTCCTCCCTGTGCTTCTGTGGGTTTCTTCCGGGTCCTCCTGTTTCCTCCCATAGTCCAAAGACGTGCCCATTATTAGGTCAACTGCCAGTAGGTGTGAGTGTTAGTATGAATGATTGTGTGTGATCGCCTTGTCATGGTCTGGTGAGCTATTCAGGGTATACCCACCCATATTTGCTCAGTGTTGGCTGAGATAGGCTCCAGCCTTGCAGTGACCCTAGTCGAAAAATTCAGCAGTTTGAGAAATTAGTGAGTTTTTAACTGACTCACATCTAAAATGGGTACAAAAATTATTTCATCACTTAAAACCCTGTACAATTTTATATAGTCTAAAATGTAAGCATACAATTATATTTTTAAATTTAGCTGTTTTGTACTGTTTTTGTTTATTATTGCATCTACAGGTGCGTAATACCCCCTTTTAGTTGTCTGAATGAACGACACTGTTACTAACAGGCTACTTCTTTCAAACCCCTGAACTTGGCGAGTATGAGAGAAGCTTCGCAGGCCAATCGGAGACGAGAACTCGAACAGTTTGTGTCGTATCAGCGAATCAAGTTCGGTTTGTACTGAACGATCAAACACTTCCGCCTTGTAGATAACGGGGCACCAATCCGAGCGTCGTGAGGCGGGACTAAAACCCTATTCTATTTGACAGCAATCTGATCCAATCAGAATGCACAAGGACACGGCCGTTAGGTCGCGCTGCTCCAATCTGACGGAGAGGCAGGCGGGTCTGTTCATCATCCGTCGAGTTTTTTTTTCTTTAGATGTTTGAAACCGACAAAAAAATATTGAAATAGAGCGGAACTACAACATATTAGAAACACGAAAACGTAGAATTTACACTGTATTTCGTAATAGTGCTCGCAAAGCGCTTTATGACACAGGAGAAGTCAAACGGATTGTTGAAGCTAAGCTAAAGCTGTTGAGGAAACAGAGCAGCAGCTCGTGAAGGTAAGAAGCGGCCCATCATCCTTCACTCACTCACACACCTCTATGTTCACACATATTAAGTATCAACTCTGTGTGTATATTCTGGTAAATAAACCGAGTGTAGTGTGTTATCCCTGAACTGGACTGGCTTTAATATCCACACAGTTCTGTTCATGCCTCTCCTCGTGCCAGTTAAACAGCTGATAGCACACACTGTGCCTTCATTTATTCCAGTCAACACTTTACCAGCTAGTTAGTTATCTAACCCCA
>CM045737.1:6495506-6555506 GCA_024760905.1 Plotosus lineatus | reverse complement strand
CTCTTCACACGTCTCCAGACCAGCTGACACCTCCCCCTCCCCAGGCCAACTTCACTTGACTGCTAAGCAGCCCGACAGACACATCCCCCTCCCTCTGCAGCCCACACCAGCCCCCTCTCCCTCACATCAGACCAGGTGAGGAGACAGCTGGCGACTAAATCAGAGGAAATCTGAAGGACCTGATGGAATCAGTCCCAGGTTGCTGAGGACCTGCGCAGACCAGCTCTGTGTGGTACTATGCTACCTGTACAACCTGAGCCTCAGCCTGGAGAAGGTTCCGTCCTATGGAAGACCTCCTGTGTGGTTCCGGTTCCCAAAACAGCACAAGCGAAGGAACCAGCCCACTACAGACCTGTCGCCCTGACCTCCCACCTCATTAAGACCATGGAAAGGCTCCTCCTTGAACACCTCCGCTCTATGGTGAGCCCCACCTAGACCGCTGCAGTTTGCCTACAGGCCCAACATCGGAGTAGAAGATGCCGTCATCTACCTTCTGCAGCGGGCACTAACCCACCTGGAGATCGCCGGCAGCGCTGTGAGGTCATGTTCTTTGACTTCTCCAGCGCCTTCAACACCATCAGGCCAGCCCAGCGTCTGCGAGGGAAGCTGGAGGACGTGGGAGTGGGCCGGGCATCTTGCTGCCTGGATTATTGACTACCTTACCAACCGTCCACGATGCGTGCGGCTGCTTGCTGACTGTAAGTCAAAGGTGGTAGTTTGCAGCAGGGGGCACCGCAGTGGCACCGTCCTCTCACCTTCCTTTTTAATATCTATACCTCAGGACTTCATATATAACAAACAGCTGCCACCTCCAGAAGTTCTCGGACGACTCCGCCATCGTGGGCCGTGTGTGTCTGAGGGGAACGAGCAGGCTGGAGTACCCGGTCAGTCATCATTGACTTCGTGGACTGGTGTGGCGCAACCACCTGTGCTTGAACACCAGGAAGGCGAAGGAGATGGTGATCGACTTCAGGAAAAACACTCAAACACACACACACACACTTACTAGTGAACATCCAGGGGACAGGACATTGAGACAGTGGACAGTTTCAAGTACCTGGGTGTTCACCTTAACAATAAACTGGACTGGTCCCACAACACCAACGCCCTGTACAAGAAGGGCCAGAGTCGCCTCCATCTTCTGAGGAGACTCAGGTCCTTCGGCGTATCTGAACCTCTGCTCAGGACTTTTTATGACTCTGTGGTAGCCTCTGCAATCCTCTCGCTGCCATCTGCTGGGCCCCAGGCAGCACAGAGCGGGACAGAAAGAGACTGAACAAGCTGGTCAGGAGGGCCAGCTCTGTCCTCGGCTGCCCACTGGACTCTGTGGAGGAGGTGAGTGAGAGGAGGATAGTTGCAAAAGCTCACATCCATCCTGTTCAACATCTATCACCCACTGCACCAGACTGTAGAGGAGCTGAGTAGCTCCTTCAGTGGGCGACACTGAGGCATCCCTCAGTGCAGGAAGGAGCGCTACCGCGGGTCGTTCATTCCCACCGCTGTCAGACTGTACAACGCGCCACTTTGTAACTGTCTGTGAAAATACTGGTTATGTGCAATAAAAACCCGTGCACTTTAATCAACCACATCTACCCCACTGACTGTGAACCATATCAACCCATCTCTGCCCTCAGATACATTACACTTTAATATAGGCCAGTCTATAAAGTTGCTCCATTCTTTTCTTTTATTGTTTATTAATTTATACTATTTATGTATCTACTTATTTATTTACTTATATAATATATATGTACGTGTGTATGCTTGTATTTGTATCTATTTTTGCACCCCCTACTGATGGTACCTCAAGAGCCTGTAACAGTGAATTTCTCCATTGTGAGATTAATAAAGCTGTATCTTATCTTATCTTATCTTATCTACAAGATCGCTGCCTACCATAGCATGTTGGCTCTGCTTAGTTATACACTGCTAAGTTATAACTAAGCACGCTCAACTTGGTTTGTTCGCCGGGATGCAGCTCCATAGCATACTAGCTCTGCTAGCCGCATCCCGGCTAACAAAGAAGCCGAGGCGGGAAGGGGCCGAACGACAGATAGCAGGGGATGAATGCCGTGTAGCCGGCTGGTATAATCGCCTTATCGGGTGTACTCTCCTCGAGCCATGTTTCACAGAAACACAGTCCTGGAGATCCCTCTGCGCTGCAATCTGAGCATGAAGCTCGTCCTTTGAAAGCATCTTTTTTCGAAGGGAATGAACATTTTCAAGTACGTGGTATGGCCGGAAGTGCTAACCAAGCCCCTCAGAGCTCTGTCTGGGCCAAGCCGCTAACCGCTAGCATTAAGCTCCTAACCAAGCATGCTAACCAAGTGCCAGAGAATCTCAAAACTCCGTCTGGGCATAGCATAGCTGCTCAAGATATAAGTTATTGCCGGAAGCTGTTCATGCTGTAGCAGGGTCGACCGATCATAGAGGAGCATAGTGCAAACCATGAACAAATAAAACTAATTAAAATGAACAAAGAAACAATTTGACTCTGAGAACTCCATGAGGTTGCCCTCTAGGCAGCGCCATCTTGGATATGTCACTCCAAGACGTCACTCCAAGTTCAATGTAAAAGGACATGAAGCATGATAAAGTTTATCCTTTTGGTATCATTTGTTAAACATGCTACAGAAAATAAAATCTCACGCACAAACGTTCTCAGAATTAACTGAGGTACTGTACTGGAATAATAATTGAAAAAGACTTTAAAACGAGTGCTTTACAACAGTATATGCTGTATAATGTTTATATATTTTATTACTAAATATCACAGTACAAAATTTTCTTAATCATGACTACATTTTACTACACTAATACTGTATTAATGAATAAGACTGTCTGTAGAATGTGTTTAAGTAGCATATTTTAGCGCATGTAATAGATGCATAGTATTTTACTGCCGGCTGCTCATTCGCGCATGTGACTTCATACATGGGGTTTTACTTCCACATACAGAGCTCGCGGATTATTTCGATTCGCGGGAGGGCTCGGAACCGTACCCCCGCGAATGTCAAGGGCCTACTGTATTTCATACAAAATTGTTGTACTTTTATCATTTTTAAAGAGTTTATGGGGGTAATCAAGGGAGCTATGAGGCGAGTTTATGGGGTAGTCAAATGCAGCCATGGGGGGGGGGGCACTCACCAGTGTCTCTCCCCCTTATGCCGGTCCCAAGCCCGGAGAAATGCAGAGGGTTGTGTCAGGAAGGGCATCCAACGTAAAACCAATGCCAAACTTTTATGATGCAAATCAGAAATATTACCCCCATACCGGATCGGTCGAGGCCCGGGTTAACAACGACCGCCATCAGTGCTGTCAGCCAACCGGGTGCTGATGGAAATTGGACTACTGTTGGTCGAGGAAGGAGAGGCGGGAGGCGTGTCCGTAGGCAGAGAGAGAAGAGGAAAGGCATGAGTCTAGGACTGAGAGCAGGGGCTTTGAATGTTGGAATCATGCAAGGAAAAGGTAGAGAGCTGGCTGACATGATGCAGAGGAGGAAGGTGGACATACTGTGCGTTCAGGAGTCCAGGTGGAAAGTAGCAAAGCTAAAAGCTTAGGAGCAGGGTTTAAACTGTTTTATCATGGTGTGGATGGGAAGAAGGAGGGGTTTGTCAGGAATATTCTAGAAGTGAAAAGAGTGTCAGACAGAGTGATGAGTCTCAAGTTAGAAATTGAAGGTGTGATGGTCAATGTTGTTAGTGCTTATGCCCCACAGGCCGGATGTGAGCTAAAAGAGAAGGAGAGATTCTGGAGTGAGTTAGATGAAGTGATGCAGAGTACCCCCAGAGGTGAAAGAGTGGTCATTGATGCAGACTTGAATGGACATGTTGGTGCAGGCAACAGAGGGGACGAGTAAGTGATGGGCAGGTTTGGTATCCAGGACAGGAACACAGAAGGACAGATGTTGATCAATTTTGCAAAAAGAATGGAAATGGCTGTGGTGAATATTTTCTTCCAGAAGAAACGGGAGCATAGGGTGACTTATGAAAGCGGAGGTAAGAGCACACGGGTAGACTACATCTTGTGTAGCCGATGTAATTTGAAGGAAGTCAGTGACTGCAAAGTAGTAGTGGGTGAGAGTGCCAAACAGCATAGGATGGTGGTGTGCAGGATGACGCTGATGGTGAGGAAGGTGAAGAAGGCAAAGGCAGAGCAGAAGACAAAGTGGTGAAGCTGAAAAAGGAAGTGTGTTGTGTTGTCTTCAAGGAGGAGTTGAAACAGGCTTTGGGTGGTCAGGAAGTGCTTCCAGATGACTGGACAACCACAGCAAATGTGATCAGGGACACAGGTAGGAGAGTACTTGGTGTGTCCTCTGGAAGGAAAGTAGATAAGGAGACTTGGTGGTGGAATGAGGAAGTGCAGGAGTGTGTACAAAGGAAGAGGTTAGCTAAGAAGAAGTGGCACATTGAGAGGACCGAAGAGAGTAAACAGGAGTACAGGGAGACACAGTGTAAGGCGAAAGTAGCTAACGCCAAACAGAGGGCGTATGATGACTTGTATGATAGGTTTGACAGTAAGGAGGGAGAAAATGATCTATACAGGTTGGCACAGCAGAGCGACGTTCAGCAAGTTATATTGATAAAGGACAGAGAGGGAAATGTATTGACTGATGACAGAAGTGTGCTGGGAAGATGGAAAGAGTACTTTGAAGAGCTGATGAATGAGGAAAATGAGAGAGAGAGAAAGAAAGAGTAGAAGAGGTGACCATTGAGGAGCAGGATGTTGCAAAGATTAGTAAGGGTGAAGTGAGGAGGGCACTGAAGAGGATGAAGAGTGGAAAGGCAGTTGGTCCTGATGATATACCTGTGGAGGTATGGAAGTGTCTAGGAGCAGTAGCAATATATTTTCTGACAAGAACATTCAACAAGGTCTTAGAGAGTGAGCAGATGCCGGAGGAATGGAGGAGAAGTGTGCTGGTGCCCATTTTTAAGAACAAGGGAGATGTGCAGAGTTGCGGCAACTACGGAGGGATAAAGTTGATGAGCCATACGATAAAGTTACGGGAAAGAATAGTGGAAGCTAGATTCAGGGCAGAGGCCAGCATTTGTGAACAACAGTTTGGTTTCATGGCAAGAAAGAGCACCACACATGCAATGTTTGCTTTGAGGATGTTAATAGAGAAGTACAGAGAAGGTCAGAGGGAACTGCATTGTGCCGTAGTGGAGCTGGAGAAAGCATATGACAGGGTGACAAGAGAAGAACTATGGTATTGCATGAGGAAGTCTGGAGTGGCAGAGAAGTATGTTAGAGTGGTGCAGAACATGTATGAGAGATGTAAGACAGTGGTGAGGTGGGCTGAATTCAAGGTGGAGGTGGGACTATATCAAGGAACAGCTCTGAGCCCCTTCTTGTTTGCTATGGTGATGGACAGGCTGACAGACGAGGTGAGACAAGAATTTCCCTGGACTATGATGTTTGCAGATGACATCGTGATCTGTAGTGAGAGCAGAGAACAAGTGCAGGAAAATCTAGAGAGGTGGAGGTATGCCCTGGAAAGGAGAGGAATGAAGGTTCGCCTCAGAAAATCAGAATACATGTGTGTGAATGAGAAGGACCCAGGAGGAACGGTGATGTTACAGGGAGCAGAGATAACGAAGGTGGAGGATTTTAAGTACTTAGGTATGGAAGTGTCTAGGAGAGGTAGCAGTAGATTTTCTGACAAGAACATTCAACAAGGTACTAGAGAGTGAGCAGATGCCGGAGGAGTGGAGGAGAAGTTTGCTGGTGCCCATTTTTAAGAACAAGGGAGACGTGCAGAGTTGCAGCAACTACAGAGGGATAAAGTTGATGAGCCATACGATAAAGTTATGGGAAAGAATAGTGGAAGCTAGACTAAGGGCAGAGGTCAGCATTTGTGAACAACAGTTTGGTTTCATGCCAAGAAAATTGTAACTAGTTTTCATGGGAGGCTTTTGGTTGTTTAGGGGTTTTTTTTTTTTTTTTTTTTTTTTTTTAACATAATTGGCTTGTTCTGCGGCATTTTCTTTGACCGTTTCCCCCTATTCGTCCTTCGTTTCCTTATTTTTTAATTTGATGAAGATTAAAACAAAAAAAAACACCCGCAATGCCCTGAAGCTGCATGAATTGAAGCGCAAAGTCTTGAGGGATCCCTATATATATATATAATATATAATATATATATATATATATATATATATATATTTTTTTTTTTTCCTTCTTAAAAAATTAGCATATTGTGATAAAGTTCATTATTTTCTGTAATGTACTGATAAAAATTAAACTTTCATATATTTTAAATTCATTGCACACCATCTGAAATATTTCAGGTCTTTTATTGTTTTAATTCTGATGATTTTGGCATACAGCTCATGAAAACCAAAAAAATTAGCATATCATGAAAAGGTACTCTAAACGAGCTATTAACCTAATCATCTGAATCAACAAATTAACTCTAAACACCTGCAAAAGATTTCAGGGGCTTTTGAAAAACTCCCAGCCTGGTTCATTACTCAAAACCGCAATCATGGGTAAGACTGCCGACCTGACTGCTGGCCTTCTGGAGAGATTTCTTTCTGAGCGAATTGGCTGTTCCCAGAGTGCTGTATCAAGGCACCTCAGTGGTACGTCTGTGGGAAGGAAAAAGTGTGTCAGAAAACGCTGCACAACCAGAAGAGGTGACCGGACCCTGAAGAAGATTGTGGAGAAGGGCCGATTCCAGACCTTGGGGTACCTGTAGAAGCAGTGGACTGGGCTACAGGTGCCGCATTCCCCAGGTCAAGCCACTTTTGAACCAGAAACAGCGGTAGAAGCGCCTGACCTGGGCTACAGAGAAGCAGTGCTGGACTGTTGCTCAGTGGTCCAAAGTACTTTTTTCGGCTGAAAGCAAATTTTGCATGTCATTCGGAAATCAAGGTGCCAGAGTCTGGAGGAAGACTGGGGAGAAGGAAATGCCAAAATGCCTGAAGTCCAGTGTCAAGTACCCACAGTCAGTGATGGTCTGGGGTGCCATATCAGCTGCTGGTGTTGGTCCACTGTGTTTTATCAAGGGCAGGGTCAATGCAGCTAGCTATCAGGAGATTTTGGAGCACTTCATGCTTCCATCTGCTGAAAAGCTTTATGGAGATGAAGATTTCATTTTTCAGCACGACCTGGCACCTGCTCACAGTGTCAAAACCACTGCTAAATGGTTTACTGACCATGGTATTACTCACCATTAGTATTATTAACATACATATTACCTGACCTGAAGCCCATAGAGAATCTGTGGGATATTGTGAAGAGAAAGTTGAGAGACACCAGACCCAACACTGTGGATGAGCTTAAGGCCACTATCGAAGCATCCTTGGCCTCCGAAACACCTCAGCAGTGCCACAGGCTGATTGCCTCCATGCCACGCCGCATCGAAGCAGTCATTTCTGCAAAAGGATTCCCGACCAAGTATTGCATGCATAACTGAACATAAGTATTTGAAGGTTGACTTTTTTTTGTATTAAAAACACTTTTTTTTTTTAATTGGTCAGATGAAATATGCTAATTTTTTGAGATAGGGATTTTTGGTTTTTCTTTTACTTTTTTGCAAAAATGATCAATATTAAAACAATAAAAGTCTTGAATTACTTCAGTTGTGTGTGATGATTCTAAAATATATTAAAGTCTAATGTTTATCAGTACATTACAGAAAATAATGAACTTTATCACAACATGCTAATTTTTTTGAGAAGCACCAGTGTAAAAAAAAAACAAAAAAAAACAAATATATATATATCCCCCAGTGCAGCTAACTGGGTTATCAAAGGCGGGCCATGTCTCTCACTGTCGATGGTGAGAGGCATGTAAAAGAACCATTGCTGACTTTCGTAAAGAGCAGGCTGCAAAGTCGTCAGCGTGTTTCTCTCCCTTGCTAAAAGGGTTGTGACAGGAAGGGGATCCGACGTAAAAACCTCTGCCAAATCAAACGTGCGAATCAGATGATTTGCTGTGGCGACTCCCGAGTAAAAGGGAAAAAGCCGAAAGGAAGACAGACAGTGTAAATATATATATATATATAAAAGTACAGGGATCCCTCCCTACTTCGTGCTTCAGTGCATTCTGGGTTTTTCAAAAATATTCATTGAAAAATAAAAAATTAAGGAAAAATAGGGAATAATGTCAAGGAAAATGCCTCATAACATGGCCAATTATGTAAAAAACCCAAACAAAATAAAAAAAAACAACCCAAAACCCCCCAACAAGACTACTTACATTTTTATATGGGGTGCACATCTGAGTGTGTGCGTGCGCATCTGTGTATGCGTGTGTGCATCTGTATGTGTCTATATTTATACGTTATTTACATCTTGCGCAATATTTTTGAATGTTTAATTGTGATCATCAGCATTTATAGTGTTGAATATGTATTTATTGATATTATATATACATACATGTACATATATGCCAGTCAGGGGGGTGTCGATCCTACTTCGTGGAAATTGGCGGTTGCGGGGGGGGGCTTTACCCCCCCTTGTCCCCACCACCACCAAGGTTTCACCCTGGACCCGACTGCGCCCCACAGACTTCTGGCTGATTTTCAGATATTAATCACATGCCTGTTCCCATTAACTGCGGAAAGTAAGAGATCCCTGTATACAGTAGTCCCTCATTATTCGGTTACGGTAATTTGGTTCCGCCCCTCCTGCAAATCAAGATAATCCGTGAGTTCTGTTCTCTGAAGTAAAACCCTATGCATCATATTACATGCGCGACTGATCAACCGGAAGTAAATCCCTATGTGTCATATTACATGTGCTAAAATATACTTCTCAAACACACTCTATAGTCTTACTATTTAATACAGTATTAATGTAGTAATTAAGTAAAAACTTTTTAATTCTGTACTGTGAGATTTATTGATAAAATTATATACAGTAGGCCCTTGTTATTCGTGGGGGTTTGGTTCTGGCCCCTCCCGCGAATGAAGATAATCCGTGAGTTCTGTACCCGGAAGTAAAACCCCATGTATCAGGCCACATGCGTGAATGATCAACCAGAAGTAAGAGACTATGTATCTATTACATCCGCTAAAATTTGGTTCTTAAACACATTCTATAGACAGCCTTCCTCATTAATACAGTATTAATATAGTAAAATGTAGTACTGATTAAGAAAAACTTTTTTTTTACTGTGATATTTATTGCTAATAAAATCTAAACATTATACGGCATATAAATTTGTGTGTGTATGTATGTGTGTGTGTGTGTGTGTGTGTGTGTGTGTGTGTATATGTATGTGTATATATATATATATATATATTTATACATATATATATATATTTATACATATATAAAAATAATATGTATCGAAGAATCATTTTCCTTAAAACATACAGCACTGTAGTTTTCAAAAATGCCCACTAGAGGGATATATTGCATTATTTGTGAGGCAGTGTGAGATGGCGGAGTGGTTTATTATTCAAACACTTAAACAGCGAGCTTCAACTGAGGTAAGTATGTGGTTTGTGTTTATAGGGAGTAGGACTGAATTCAGGTATGAACTACATTCAGCCTGAGCAGCTCAGCCATGGCCCTCAGCCGAAGCGGACAGTTAGTCAGAGAACACCGTCAAATCAAACTGTCAAAATCAAAGTCCCCCAAAAACACAGACCATAACAAAAAGAACATGAAATGTAATAAATTGGATCTTCTTCTTCTTTTCCTTTCGGCTTTTCCCTTCAGGGGTCGCCACAGCGAAATCATCTGCCTCCATCTCACCCTATCCTTTGCATCTTCTTCTCTTACACCAACGACCTTCATGTCCTCCTTTACCACATCCATGAATCGTCTCTTTGGTCTTCCTCTAGGCCTTTTGCCTGGTAGTTCCAGCCTCAGCATCCTATTACCAATATACTCACTATCCCTCCTCTGTACATGTCCAAACCATCTCAATCTAAAATGTAATAAATTGGATAAACAAAACAAAACGCTAAATATGCTACAACAGTACATAAAATTTCACGCACAAACATTCTAACTGTACTGGAATTTCTTTCTTTCGGCTTTTTCCCTTTTACTCGGAAGTCACCACAGCGAATCATCTGATTCGCACATTTGATTTGGCATAGGTTTTTACGTCGGATGCCCTTCCTGTCACAACCCTTTTAACAAGGGACAGAAATAGTGTCCGTAGGCAGAGAGAGAAGAGGAAAGGCATGAGTCTAGGACTGAGAGTGGGGACTTTGAATGTTGGAACTATGCAAAGAAAAGGTAAGAGAGCTGGCTGACATGATGCTGAGGAGGAAAGTGGACATACTGTGTGTTCAGGAGACCAGGTGGAAAGGTAGCAAAGCTAAAAGCTTAGGAGCAGGGTTTAAGCTATTTTATCACGGTGTGGATGGGAAGAGAAATGGAGTAGGAGTCATCTTGAAGGAGGAGTTTGTCAGGAATGTTCTAAAAGTGAAAAGATTGTCAGACAGAGTGATGAGTCTCAAGTTAGAAATTGAAGGTGTAATGCTCAATGTTGTTAGTGCTTATGCCCCACAGGCAGGATGTGAGCGAGAAGAGAAGGAGAGATTCTGGAGTGAGTTAGATGAAGTGATGCAGAGTACCCCCAGAGGTGAAAGAGTGGTCATTGGTCCAGACTTCAATGGACATGTTGGTACAGGCAACGGAGGTGACGAGGAAGTGATGGGCAGGTTTGGTATCCAGGACAGGAACGCAGAAGGACAGATGTTGATAGATTTTGCAAAAAGGATGGAAATGGCTGTGGTGAATACTTTCTTCCAGAAGAAACAGGAGCATAGGGTGACTTATAAAAGCGGAGGTAGGAGCACACAGGTAGACTACATCTTGTGCAGGCGATGTAATTTGAAGGAAGTCAGTGACTGCAAAGTCATAGTGAGTGAGAGTGTTGCCAAACAGCATAGGATGGTGGTGTGCAGGATGACTCTGATGGTGAGAAAGGTGAAAAAGGCAAAGGCAGAGCAGAAGACAAAGTGGTGGAAGCTGAAAAAGGAAGAGTGTCGTGTTGTCTTCAAGGAGGAGTTGAAACAGGCTTTGGGTGGCCAGGAAGTGCTTCCAAATGACTGGACAACCACAGCAAATGTGATCTGGGACACAGGTAGGAGAGTACTTGGTGTGTCCTCTGGAAGGAAAGTAGATAAGGAGACTTGGTGGTGGAATGAGGAAGTGCAGGAGTGTGTACAAAGGAAGAGGTTAGCTAAGAAGAAGTGGGACATTGAGAGGACCGAAGAGAGTAAACAGGAGTACAGGGAGACAGCGCGTAAGGCGAAAGTAGCAGTGCCTAAGGCCAAACAGAGGGCGTATGATGACTTGTATGATAGGTTGGATAGTAAAGAGGGAGAAAATGATCTATACAGGTTGGCACAGCAGAGAAATAGAGATGGGAAGGACGTGCAGCAAGTTAGATTGATAAAGGACAGAGAGGGAAATGTATTGACTGATGACAGAAGTGTGCTGGGAAGATGGAAAGAGTACTTTGAAGAGCTGATGAATGAGGAAAATGAGAGAGAAAAAAGAGTAGAAGAGGCGACCATTGAGGAGCAGGATGTAGCAAAGATCAGTAAGTGTGAAGTGAGAAGGGCATTGAAGAGGATGAAGAATGGAAAGGCAGTTAGTCCTGATGATATATCTGTGGAGGTATGGAAGTGTCTAGGAGAGGTAGCAGTAGATTTTCTGACAAGAACATTCAACAAGGTACTAGAGAGTGAGCAGATGCCGGAGGAGTGGAGGAGAAGTGTGCTGGTGCCCATTTTTAAGAACAAGGGAGACGTGCAGAGTTGCAGCAACTACAGAGGGATAAAGTTGATGAGCCATACGATGAAGTTATGGGAAAGAATAGTGGAAGCAAGACTAAGGGCAGAGGTCAGCATTTGTGAACAACAGTTTGTTTTCATGCCAAGAAAGAGCACCACAGATGCAATGTTTGCTTTAAGGATGTTAATAGAGAAGTACAGAGAAGGTCAGAGGGAGCTACATTGTGCCTTTGTGGATCTGGAAAAAGCATATGACAGGGTGCCAAGAGAAGAACTGTGGTATTGCATGAGGAAGTCTGGAGTGGCAGAGAAGTATGTTAGAGTGGTGCAGGACATGTATGAGAGATGTAAGACAGCGGTGAGGTGTGCTGTCGGTGTGACCGACGAATTCAAGGTGGAGGTGGGACTGCATCAAGGGTCAGCTCTGAGCCCCTTCTTGTTTGCTATGGTGATGGACAGGCTGACAGACGAGGTGAGACAAGAATTTCCCTGGACTATGATGTTTGCAGATGACATCGTGATCTGTAGTGAGAGCAGAGAACAAGTGCAGGAAAATCTAGAGAGGTGGAGGTATGCCGTGGAAAGGAGAGGAATGAAGGTTCGCCTCAGAAAATCAGAATACATGTGTGTGAATGAGAAGGACCCAGGAGGAACGGTGATGTTACAGGGAGCAGAGATAACGAAGGTGGAGGATTTTAAGTACTTAGGCTCAACAATCCAGAGCAATGGAGAGTGTGGAAAAGAGGTGAAGAAACGTGTGCAGGCAGGCTGGAATGGAAAATGAGAATAATCCGTTCCCAGGTCCCCATAAAACACAATTTTCTACTAAATAAGCCTTAAAACTACACAAAAATATACCTTATTTTATGTATAATAAATGTGCTATTGTATTGTAATTAAAGAAATAAACTGTACTGTATAATAAAGTCGTTTTATTTACCTTTGTGATGGTAGTTGATGGCTTGATGGAATGGAGTGGGAGGAGGAGAGAAAGAATGTTTGACGCCATGAGCATGCATCAGCTTCTCGTAAAACCTCCGCTGACGAACGCTTAAGCTCACGAACTTTTCGCCTCAAGATTTAAATTTGCGAGCATATAGTCTCTGCTGACGAACTAGTTTTCGGCGGACGAATCAAACCACGCGGTCGAACAGCGCCACGGTGGCGGCCACGAGAAGCTGACGCACGCTCATGGCGTCACAGTTCGTCACCCCCTTTCTTTGAATGTGGAAGTGGTTTGTGTTTACTAGACATTTTGGACCATATTGAGTGTACTTTTGCTATTATGGGACCGAAAAAGACCCCACCACAGGCGGAGATCATTGAAAAACACGAACGAGGTGTGCGTTTGTGTGACTCAGCGTCCCAGTACCAGTACGCTAAGTCTACCATTGCTCCCATCCTTAAGAACAAGGAAGCTATTAAGGGTGCGTGTGTGCCTAAGGGTGTTTCCAAACAGTAGGCGTTTCCAAACTCTCCTTCCAAACAGTAAGTCCCTCCCTCCCTCCCTCCTCCCACTCCATTCCATCAAGCCATCAACTACCATCACAAAGGTAAATAACTTTATTATACAGTACAGTTTATTTCTTTCATTACAATACAATAGCACATTTATTATACATAAAATAAGGTATATTTTTGTGTAGTTTTAAGGCTTATTTAGTAGAAAATTATGTTTTATGGGGACCTGGGAACGGATTATTCTCATTTTAATGGTTTCTTATGGGAAATAAATGTTCGGAAGACGAACTTTTCGCCTTACACACACTTTCTGGGAACCAATTATGTTCGTGAGCAGAGGTATCACTATATATATATATATATATATATATATATATATATTTATATATATATATCTATATATATATATCTATATCTATATATATATATATATATATATATAAGGCACGCCACGAAAGTAGGCGCTGTATGGGGGAGGAGTGTTGCACCGGTAGGTTGGACCTCACATGAGCTCTGAGAATAATGTTGAATTTCTCAGGTTGTACCTTTCTCTACCACCACAGGTTTGGTACAGTAGGGTATTATGTTGTTCTGATTTCAAATCTTTGATGCATTTTTAGAAATTTTGACCTATTTTTTTTGTACCATGTATCTGAACCCAAGTTAAGCTAAGCTGACTAAAGGCTGTGCAGGGTATTGTTCTTGACTGTGTTACACGACAAGAGTTGTGTAATCAGGCTATCAAGCCCCAGCACAACTATTCTGACTACAAGCCTGCTGATTGCTGAATATCATGAACTCTGTGCTTGGATTTAGTGCATGGCTCTTACTAATTTTTATACATGTTCACCTTCTGACATTCTTTCATGTAACAATGGGACAAATCAGAAAATTACACTGGAAACCCTACATACTCTTAGGAAGTTCGGAATATGCAGTGTAAAGAAAACTCGTCGAGGATGCAAAAGTGTGTCAAGAAAGTTGAGTGTCAGCAACTGCCACACATTTAAAGAATACAACATACGAATAGGCGTTTTGAATGCAAGATCTGTGAAGACCAACCTGTATCATAACAAGGTTCAAGCAGTCTGTAGCCTGGTACAAGACAACCAGCTGGATGCTCTAGCAGTCACAGAGACATGGCTGAGACAAGGTGAGACTGATTCTCTTACTGTGGATAGACTTGTACCTCCAGGTTACAAATTCAAACAGATCACCCGATATCATAAACGTGGAGGAGGTATCGGCTTAATATTCAGTGAAATCCTCTCTTGTCGACTGCTGGACATTGAGACTGACCAAACAAGTTTTGAACTTTGACCACTTCAGCTCACCACTGACAATCAATGCCTGAACCTGTGGATACTTTACAGACCTCCCAAAAATGCAAAAGTATTCTTTGAAGAGTTTGGTGAATTACTGAACAAATTGGAAATTGAAACTGCCAGGTTTTTGATGTGTGGAGATTTCAATTTCCACATTGATAACAAAACAGATTCAGATGCCAAAAAGCTTCTCACTAATTTGGACTCGCACAACGTGGTACAGCTGGTTGATGAACCTACGCATGTTAGTGGACACACCCTAGATTTAGTCATCACAAGTGAGAATGAGTTGCATGTACACAGCATCAAGTGTGATCATTCTGTAAACTCCGATCACTGTAGCGTATTGTTCGATGTCAATATCAAAGTCCCAAGAAGAACGAGGAAGAAAATTGAATACCGGAAATGGGAGACCATTGGTATTGATGACCTCAACCAGGACATTGCCATTTCATGCTCGGGGTACCAGGGTCTATCTGTGACTGAGAGTGTGGAGCATTATGACAAACAGATCAACCAAATCGTGGATCACCATGCTCCCCTAAGAACATGCACCATTACTACTCATCCGGAATCCCCATGGTACAACTAGGACATACGTTAAACGTAAGCGTCGAAAATATGAACGGCTTTACAAGAAAACCAAATTAGTGATCCACAAACAGATTCACGACTGTCAAAGGAATCTTGTGTGCTCTGCTACAGAGGCAGCAAAATCAGCTTATTATAAGCAAGCATTGGAAACAGCTGATGGGCAGAAGGAAGTATTTGCACTTGCGCTGACTGTAGCACAATGTCTTAACCAACGACCATTTCACCGTATATCTCAACTTCTTATGTACTTCACACCAGTCACAGAAGTAGTTTCCAAAATTGTCATTAATTCACCAACCAAATCCTGCAAACTGGATCCTATTCCAACATGGCTCCTGAAGAAAACCTTACACTCATCACTCCCAATGCTGACGCACATAATCAATGTGTCTCTAAGCGAAGGTGTCATGCCAAGCAACCTGAAGTGTGCAGTCATCACTCCTTTCCTCAAGAAGAACTTAAGCAGCTTAAAAACTACAGACCCATTTCCAATCTCACATTCGTCTCAAAGCTGATAGAGCGAGCAGTTGTAACACGACTCAAGGACCACTCAATGATTGCCAGGAGGAATTCCAGTCTGCTTATCGTAACTTCCACAGCATGGAAACAGCTCTGACAAAAGTTCAAAATGATCTTCTCAGAGGAGTAGATGAAAATGGAGCTGCTATCCTTGTCCTCTCAGCTGCATTTGATACCATTGACCACAAGATACTCCTTTCGACTTTGGAATGTATTTGTGGTAGCAATGGAATAGCATTGAAATGGTTGAAGTCATACATATCGGTTAGACAACAGTCCGTCATGATAGGTGGACATATGTCAAAGTCCCTCAGGGCTCCGTAGTAGGTCCGCTCCTCTTTACTATCTACACTTCCTCTCTTGGTGCTATTGTGAGATCATTCCAAATGGACCTCCACCTTTATGCAGGTGATACACAAATCTACATGACATTTAAACCACTCGACCAGTCATCAGTCAACCGCACTTTTGAATTAGTTCAACAGTGTGTCAGTAGCATCAAGGCGTGGATGTCCTCCAACTTTCTGAAGCTGAATGACGTTCAAGTCACAACTTTAAAACACATCTGTTCAGACTTGCCTACCATGCATATCATTAAGTTCTCAGACTCACCCCCAGCTTTTGAGTGTCGTGCCAGAACTAGCGCAATATAAATATTTATATGTCTGTATGTATTGTCGCACAGACCACTTTTGAGATAAATGCCAGAAAATTAAAAATGGTCCATTCCACCCCCCCAAATATGGATTTTTGCATAAACTATTAAAACAAGTACAGTCGGCCTCCAATTTACGAAATTAATCCGTTCCAGAGCCATTTTCGTATTGCGGAGATTTCGTAAGTAGGGGTCGCATCTTACATGTTAAACGCCTAATTCGTTCCAAGTCTCCAGTCTTTGGACTTTATAAACCCCATAAATCCTTTCAAAATGATAAAAGTATTTCATACGTGTTAAAAGTAAAAAAAAATATTTATTAAATAATTTAAATATTTTATTAACATTAAACCCTTTAAAAACGATAAAAGTACACCAATTTTGTATGAAATGTGTTAAAAGTAAAAGAAAATTATTTATTAAACCATTTAATTAACATATCTATTAATTAAACCATTATTAAACATTTTTATTAACACACACAGGCACACACCTCTCCCTCTCTCGCCCACAAGACGTGGAATTCAAAGCGCATTCCCTGCTTGACAAACTCAACTTGAATTTGATTCCTTGAGGGATCGGGATGCCAGATGAGCTCAAATGCGCCCACATTTATTAAACATTTACTGAATTAAACAACTTAAAAACTAAACTAAAGAGTTATTCCTTCTCTCTCTCTCTCTCTCTCTCTCTCTCTCGTGCGCACACTGCGGGCCACGCCCACAAGACGTGAATTCAAAGCGCATTCCCTGCTTGACAAACTCGACTTTAATTTGATTCCTTGAGGATCGGGATGCCAGATAAGCTCAAATGCACCCACATTTATTGAACATTTACTGAATTAAAACAACTTAAAAACTAAATTAAAGCGTTGTTCCTTCTCTCTCTCTCTCTCTCTCTCTCTCTCTCTATCGTACCCGGGCGCGCGCTGCAGGCCACGCCCACAAGACATGAATTCAAATCGCATTCCCTGCTCGACCATTTACTGAATTAAAACAACTTAAAAAACTAAACTAAAGTGTTATTCCTTCTCTCTCTCTCTCGTGCGTGCGCTGCGGGCCACGCCCACAAGACGTGAATTCAAAGCGCATTACCTGCTTGACAAATTCAACTTTAATTTGCTTCCTTGAGGGATCGGAATTCCAGATGAGCTCAAATGCACCCACATTTATTAAACATTTACTGAATTAAAACAACTTAAAAAATACTAAACTAAAAACTAAAGCATGAAACTTCCTTCTGTCTCTATCTGGGAGTCAAGCGGGGAGGGATCTTGAGAGACAGCCAATGAGAGAGCAACTCGCGCGTCGTGTGAAATTTTGATTGGCGAGTTTGAATTTTGAATTTTTTTTGTAGGAGGGGGTTGTTTCGTATTTCAGGGATGGAAACTCAAGAAAATGTTTTTCGTAATCTGGGGATTTCGTACAAAGGGGTCTTCGTAAATTTGGGGCCGACTGTATGGAACTATCACTTATTCACGTGAAATCGACTGAAACTCACCTAAAAATGCCCCCCCCCATTTTTCTGACGAGTACCCTCATAAAACAGGAGCAAACTTACTGGTTTTCGTTGCAATTATTCACCGAGTTCGGGACAAGACACACTATACAGACGCTCCCCAACTTACATTTTAGTTCAATTCCGGATGGCCGAACACAAGGTAAAAAAAAAAAAAAACCCTAAGTTGTTACTGTATGTTCCAGTGACGTTTGATGTTCATACTGTACTATACATCCATAAATACCATTACTGTATCTCATAAAACACCCCTAAATCAATTATTGTAAACATAACATTGTAAAATACACTCATGCCTCGATTTAACGGACTAATAGGGGGGAACGCTGGTCCTAAGTACCCGATTGTCTGAAGTTTCCGATTCCATATATTTCAACGATTACGTCACGAAAAACTTTTACTTAAGCACACTATTTAATCTGTACACCATAAGATCAGAGGTCGGGAACCTTTTTGACTAAGAGAGCCAAAAAAAAAAAAAAGACATTTTAAAATCTAATCCTCTGAGAGCCATATATATTCAGTCACTGATAAATATTCTGATGTCCTGGCATTGAACCACTGGATCAGGGTAGTTGAGTCTCAATTGTAGTACTGGGCATCGCCTTTTGTGACAGTGAAGCCCAATGTATTAGTGCAAGTTCTTGGATATGGGTGGGGGGGGGGGGGAAGCATCAATTCTGCCTTGTTCTACCCTGCCTTCTTTCTTTTTACTTTGAAAAATCTGAATTCTCTGTTTGCTTAACTTTATTATTTTGAATCCGTTACACTGACAAACCAACAGTATTTGTCTGTCGTTTTAATTCAAGCATTATCCCCTGTTTACTCAGTGCATAATAAGCATTTATTGAATACGGTGAAGAATGATATGGAGAATTATCCTGCTTGTGGGGGTTATATCTCTATAATCCAAAGTTCTTTCAGCTTATCCGCATTAACCCATATCCGTGATGAATAAGTTGGCTTCTTAGAGTTCTAAGAATTATTGGAAGACTTTCCAAAATCACAAACAAGAAAACATTTTAAATGAATAATGAACATTTTATTTGAGATTTTCACATTTCTGATTAAATAATTTTTCAGATTGCATAATTGCTATCAGATAATGGAATTATTGTCATGGGACAAGTTGATGGGATAATGATCATTATCATCCTTTGCTTACCCCCCCCCTCAATTTTAGTATATAAATGGTACAGTCGGCCCCCTACTTACGAAATTAATCCGTTCCAGCGCCTTTTTCGTAACGTGGGAGTCTCGTAAGTAGGGGGTGCATTTTACATGTAAAACACCCGATTCGTTCCAAGGCTCCCAAGACTACCCCATAAACCCTTTAAAAATGATAAAAAATACACCAATTTTGTATGAAATGTGTTAAAAGTAAAAGAAAATTATTTATTAAACCATTCAAACATTTTATTAACATATTAAGCCATTTTATTAACATATTTATTAATTAAACCATTATTAAACATTTTTTATTAACACACAAACACACACACCTGTCTCTCTCTTTCTCTCACCCACATGCGCACACACACACAATACGGTACGCAATAAATGTTTATTGTGGCACTGCAGGCCACGCCCACAAGCAGGATGCCCAGAGAATGTTAAGACGTGGAATTCAAAGCACATTCCCTGCTTGACAGATCGGAGGTCCAAACTCAACTTTAACGTGATTCCTTGAGAGATCAGAGGTCCAGATGAGCCACGTTTTGCTCACATGCGCCACATTTTATTAAACATTTACTGAATTAAACAACTTAAAAGACTAAACTAAAAACGAAAGAGTGAAGCCTCCTTCTGTCTCTATCTCGCTTTCTCTCTCTCACACACACACACACACGCACGCAGCTGACGGAACAGTTCTATTTAAATGTTTAAATGGACGGGATGTTTTATTTAGCGGAATTACAGTACCTGTTTGAAAGATCAGTGGTCCTCATTCAATATTAACTTGCTTCCTTGCGAGATCGGAGGTCTTCTCCCATGGAGCACTCTATTTTAATATTGTGCCGAAATAATCGCCTCCGCCACTGTATTTCCATTTTAAGGTCTCCTTCTGGTTCAGTATTGTCCCAATTGTAGAGGGGTTTCAGCGATAACGAAATATAACGCTGGATGATCAATCTCAAAACAAGCCAATAGTCAACTCGCCTCAACTCTCCAACAAACAGAAAGTATGGGTAACGTCCTAGCCAATGGCAGGCCAGTGGGGCGGGATGTTGGGAGACAGCCAATGAGAGAAACTTGTGCATCATGTGAAAATTTAATTGGCGCTTTTGAATGGCGCATTTGGCGCTTTTCGTAAGATGAGGTTGTTTTCGTATCCAGGGGACAAAAACTGAGGAAAATGTTTTTTGTAACCCGGAATTTTCGTACCCAAGGGACTGTTACGTAAGTAAGGGGCTGACTGTATTTGAAAGACAACGGTTGCTCTTGTATGTTGTTTAATCAGTTTCCATCCAACAACTGGAGAAACGGGTTAACGGTTTACAGTTTTAAAAATATCACGGCAGCTGCAGCAGTCCATCTTGCTTGTGAAAGAGGAAAGTTACTAAAGACCCGAGGCCCCGGAAGTATTGAAATATTTAAAATTCCAGTAGCATCAAGTGCCATGCACAAACATGGGCGTTAAAGTAAAGCAACAGATTGGCCTTTGCTCGTGTTTCTTAAATTACTGTGAGCAGTGAACGTTTTTTTGATTTTGGACCTGTTAAATACATTCATTATTAAAGCTGTAAAGTTCTCTGTCTTCAATCTTAGTCTCCATTGTTTTTAAGAAAATATTTAGTCTGCTGAAGGTTCTGAGGTTATTCTACCTACACTGATGACGCCTGTGTGTGTGTGTGTGTGTGTGTGTGTGTGTGTGTGTGTGTGTGTGTGTGTGTGTGTTTAAGCATGTTGGGCTTTTTGGACCATCTACCTTATCTAATTATTTAATTCCCCGTGGTATTTTAAGCACATCTTATTTATGTAGAAATTGCTATAAATACTGTAATTTTTGGACCATAACGCCCACTTAAAAGCCTTCAATCTTCAAAAAAAATTTCACAGTACACTTTATAATTCGGTGCTCCTTATGTGTTGAAGCTGCACAACTACATCTCAATGATACCGTCAAAACCCAAGTGAAGCAAACTAATTCAGAACTTACCATCATTCCGGTGGATTAACCAAAGAAACGCTAGCTATTGGTGTCAACAGGTCATAAGTTATAGGGACCTGGCTTTATGTCCAAATATTCCTGCTATCATAGTCAGGTGACTCGCTGAGTAGTACGTGAGTGATTTTTCCCACCTAATCTCAGTCTCTACCGACCATCTGTCTTGTTACGAGGATGCTTCTATGCCTCAGGATCCTCAGCTGGCTTAATGATATTCTCCTATTCATTACCGGGATAAAGCACTGCTACAGGTGTCCTCCTGAGACCTCAGATTAACCTTCTTGAATTTAAAGTTACACTGATACAACTCCTTAAAAGTAATGACCTCCTGTTCTGTAATGAACATAATACTCGCACTGCGAATTAGTGCTGCCATGTTTGTTACTGTGATTGCGCTGTCGCTTTAAGGGGGTGTGGCTGAGAAGTTTAGATCACGATCCCGATGACTTCCAATCACCGTCTCTATTGATATGCGTGAGGGGAATAATAGATGATAAAATATTCGAATATAATAAAAAATAATAGAGGGATTCCAGTTTTATATACAACTCGTGCAACTGTTAAACTGACACTGAAGATGAAGAATTTGATGGATTTGTGGAAGAGGAATGAACTGAAAAAGTGAGTTTATTGTTACCACTGAACAATGCTAAGTGTTATTGTGAAGTGTATTAGGCCAGCCTTAAATATCTTTGTTGGTGGTAACACGGCTGGTTTGGCCTAATTTATACAATATAACCTTGCCTGAGCATTTGCAGAAGCAAAAAATAAAAATATACCAGCCAGTTCTGTTGAAAAATACACGTGTCCCCTATCGTACACCATACAAAAAAGTGACCAAAGCGAAATCAGTATCAACCGTGCCTTGTGATTGGTCAATTTCACCAGTTTGGTGAAACAGCAATTCTTATTGGCGAGTACAGTAGGCCCTCGACATTCGCGGGGGTTCGGTTCCGAGCCCTCCCGCGAATCGAGATAATCCGCGAGTTCTGTACCCGGAAGTAAAACCCCATGTATCATGTCACATGCGCGAATGAGCAGCCGGAAGTAAAATACTATGTATCTATTACATGAGTTAAAATAGGCTTCTTAAACACATTCTTTACACAGCCTTACTCATTAATACAGTATTAATGTAGTAAAATATAGTAATGATTAAGAAAAACTTTTCAATTTTTACTCTTTTTATTGATGATAAAATCTAAACATTATACAGCAACTACCCAGCCATGAGGTGGGGGGGGGCACTAACCAGTGTCTCTCCCCCTCATGCCGGTCCCAAGCCCGGAGAAATGCAGAGGGTTGTGTCAGGAAGGGCATCCGACGTAAAACCAATGCCAAACATTTATGATGCAAATCAGAAGTATTACCCCCATACCGGATCGGTCGAGGCCCGGGTTAACAACGACCGCCATCAGTGCTGTCAATCAACAGGGTGCTGATGGAAATTGGACTACTGTTGGTCGAAGACGTCGAAGAAGGAGAGGTGGGAGGCGTGTCCGTAGGCAGAGAGAGAAGAGGAAGGCCTGAGTCTAGGACTGAGAGTGGGGACTTTGAATGTTGGAACTATGCCAAGAAAAGGTAGAGAGCTGGCTGACATGATGCAGAAGAGGAAGGTGGACATACTCTGTGTTCAGGAGACCAGGTGAAAAGGTAGCAAAGCCAAAAGCTGAGGAGCAGGGTTTAAGCTATTTTATCACGGTGTGGATGGGAAGAGAAATGGAGTAGGAATCATCTTGAAGGAGGAGATTGTCAGGAATGTTCTAAAAGTGAAAAGAGTCTCAGACAGAGTGATGAGTCTCAAGTTAGAAATTGAAGGTGTAATGCTCAATGTTGTTAGTGCTTATGCCCCACAGACAGGATGTGAGCGAGAAGAGAAGGAGAGATTCTGGAGTGAGTTAGATGAAGTGATGCAGAGTACCCCCAGAGGTGAAAGAGTGGTCATTGGTGCAGACTTCAATGGACATGTTGGTGCAGGCAACAGAGGGGACGAGGAAGTGATGGGCAGGTTTGGTATCCAGGACAGGAACGCAGGACAGATGTTGATCGATTTTGCAAAAAGGATGGAAATGGCTGTGGTGAATACTTTCTTCAAGAAGAAACAGGAGCATAGGGTGACTTATAAAAGCGGAGGTAGGAGCACACAGGTAGACTACATCTTGTGTAGGCGATGTAATTTGAAGGAAGTCAGCGACTGCAAAGCCATAGTGGGTGAGAGTGTTGCCAAACAGCATAGGATGGTGGTGTGCAGGATGACTCTGATGGTGAGAAAGGTGAAAAAGGCAAAGGCAGAGCAGAAGACAAAGTGGTGGAAGCTGAAAAAGGAAGTGTGTTGTGTTGTCTTCAAGGAGGAGTTGAAACAGGCTTTGGGTGGTCAGGAAGTGCTTCCAGATGACTGGACAACCACAGCAAATGTGATCAGGGACACAGGTAGGAGAGTACATGGTGTGTCCTCTGGAAGGAAAGTAGATAAGGAGACTTGGTGGTGAAATGAGGAAGTGCAGGAGTGTGTACAAAGGAAGAGGTTCGCTAAGAAGAAGTGGGACATTGAGAGGACCGAAGAGAGTAAACAGGAGTACAGGGAGACAGCGCATAAGGCGAAAGTAGCAGTGGCTAAGGCCAAACAGAGGGCGTATGATGACTTGTATGATAGGTTGGATAGTAAAGAGGGAGAAAATGAGTGGAATGAAGAGTGGAAAGGCAGTTGTTCCTGATGATATACCAGTGGAAGTATGGAAGTGTCTAGGAGAGGTAGCAGTAGATTTTCTGACAAGAACATTCAACAAGGTACTAGAGAGTGAGCAGATGCCGGAGGAGTGGAGGAGAAGTGTGCTGGTGCCCAGTTTTAAGAACAAGGGAGACGTGCAGAGTTGCAGCAACTACAGAGGGATAAAGTTGATGAGCCATACGATGAAGTTATGGGAAAGAATAGTGGAAGCTAGAATAAGGGAGAGGTCAGCATTTGTGAACAACAGTTTGGTTTCATGCCAAGAAAGAGCACCACAGATGCAATGTTTGCTTTGAGGATGTTAATAGAGAAGTACAGAGAAGGTCAGAGGGAACTGCATTGTGCCGTAGTGGATCTGGAGAAAGCATATGACAGGATGCCGAGAGAAGAACTATGGTATTGCATGAGGAAGTCTGGAGTGGCAGAGAAGTATGTTAGAGTGGTGCAGGACATGTATGAGAGATGTAAGACAGTGGTGAGGTGTGTTGTCGGTGTGACCGACGAATTCAAGGTGGAGGTGGGACTTCATCATGGGTCAGCTCTGAGCCCCTTCTTGTTTGCTATGGTGATGGACAGGCTGACAGACGAGGTGAGACAAGAATCTCCATGGACTATGATGTTTGCAGATGACATTGTGATCTGTAGTGAGAGCAGAGAACAAGTGCAGGAAAATCTAGAGAGGTGGAGGTATGCCCTGGAAAGGAGAGGAATGAAGGTTAGCCTCAGAAAATCAGAATACATGTGTGTGAATGAGAAGGACCCAGGAGGAACGGTGAGGTTACAGGGAGCAGAGATAACGAAGGTGGAGGATTTTAAGTACTTAGGCTCAACAATCCAGAGCAATGGAGAGTGTGGAAAAGAGGTGAAGAAGCGTGTGCAGGCAGGTTGGAATGGTTGGAGAAAAGTGTCCGGTGTGATGTGCGATAGGAGAGTGTTAGCAAGAATGAAGGGAAAAGTGTACAAGACGGCGGTGCGGCCAGCGATGTTGTATGGCTTAGAAACAGTGGCGCTGGGGAAAAGACAGGCGTCAGAGTTGGAGGTCGCGGAGATGAAAATGTTGAGGTTCTCGCTGGGAGTAACGAGGATGGATAGGATCAGAAATGAGTATATCAGAGGGAAAGCCCACGTAAGATGTTTTGGAGACAAAGTCAGAGAGTCTAGATTGAGATGGTTTGGACATGTACAGAGGAGGGATAGTGAGTATATTGGCAGTAGGATGCTGAGGTTGGAACTACCAGGCAGAAGGCCTCGAGGAAGACCAAAGAAGAGATTTCTGGATGTGGTGAAGGAAGACATGAAGGTCGTTGGAGTCAGAAAAGAAGATGCGGAGGACAGGGTGAGGTGGAGGCGGATGATTTGCTGTGGCGACCCCTGAAGGGAGCAGCCGAAAGTAAAAGAAGAAGAAGATACAGCATATACTGTTGTAAAGCACTCGTTTAAAAGTCTTTTTTAATTATTATTCCAGTACAGTACCTAAGTTAATTCATAGAATGTTTGTGTGTGAGATTTTATGTACTGTAGCATGTTTAACAAATGATACCAAAAGGATAAACTTCATTACGCTTCATGTCCTTTTACATTGAACTTGGAGTGACGTCGCCAAGATGGTGCTGCCAAGAGGGCAGCGTCGCGGAGTTCTCAGTGTCAAATTGTTTCTTTGTTCGTTTTAATTTGTTTGTTCGTTTTGCACTATGACCGGTCGACCCTACTACTGCTATGAGCAGCTTCAGCTTCGGGCAACTAAGCACACAACAACTTCTATCGTGAGCTAATAATATGCTATGGGAGCGCAATGCTAACCGCCCAGGCGGAGTTTTCAGAGGCTTGGTTAGCACATCCGGCCATACTGCTTGAAAATGTTCAGTTCTTCATGCTCAGATTGCAGCACCGAGGGATCTACAGGACTGCCTTCATCCCCTGCAATCCCAAGTGCCGGAGTTGTCGTTCGGCCCCTTCCCGCCTGGGCTTCTTTGTTAGCTGGGGTGCGGCTTGCATTGAGCTTCCTACCATAGCATATTAGCTCTGCTTAGTTATACACGCCCAAAGATACTCCGATCTTATAGCTGTCGTAGAGTCGATCGGTCTTAGATGAGCATAGTGCAAAACATGAGCAAACAAAACACATTAAAACGAACAAAAACAATTGAACTCTGAGAACTCTATGACGTCGCCCTCTGGACAGCGCCATCTTGGAGACGTCACTCCAACTTCAATGTAAGTTTATCCTTTTGGTATCGTTTGTTAAACATGCTACAGAACATAAAATCTCATGCATAAACATGAACTTAGGTACTGTACTGGAATAATAATTGAAAAATATTTTAATACAACAGTTGAAAACCGTCGTTTCTCAGGAGAAAGTCTACTTTCTTCAGAAGAGACATCCAGCGTTTTCTATCGCTTAGCCAGAGAAGACGCATAGCATTTGAATGGTATCATAGAGCTAAAACACACAAAAAAGAGGCTCATTGACCACTTGTGCGCGAATGAAGAAAAAGGGGCAGGGCATCAGCTCAACCAATCAGGAGAAAGGAGGACAGCCATTGGCTGAATTTGATCACGTGCCGGTTGCTCGGCAGTCAGTGAATACTCAAACCGTGGGTGCAAAACCGTGAATAGTCAAGGGCATACTGTACTGTCTTAAAGGCGGAGCGCATGATGATGGAAGGGGACCATAATGGGGCAAAAAAAACCCTGTTCTGTCAATATTAAAGGTCCCAGCGTGAAAATAATAAATTCACGTGTTTCAAATTTAGTAACACATTTTCTGACATTTTCATACAAGTTTATTATAAACCGTCACCAACAGCACGGAGCATGACGAAGGTATTAGTTGTTGACTGCAATATTAAAAGTTGATATGTTGAAGAAACTATGCTACTCTGTTGATTACAATATTAAAAGACTCTTCTTCTTCTTTTCCTTTTGGCTTTTTCACTTTCTCGGGAGTCGCCACAGCGAATCATCTGATTCTCACATAAAAGACTAAACTTTTTCATAAGTTTATAGTGAAAAATAGTGATAAGTTGATAAGAACTTTGATATGTTTAATTAAAATAACAGACATTTATTTCATTCTACTGTGTTTACATCATCACATACATAATATAGCATGATGAATGAAAAAAAAATCCTGGGTGAATCTTTTATCATGTTATTGCCAACAAAGAATTTTTAAGCCTGGCCTTATTTTATGGGTTACAGCTGAATAATAGTCGAATCAAGTTTGACTTATCTGATTTTTGTTTTGCTTAATGCATCTTATAATCCGGTGTGTATGTCCAAAGACCGTTCAATCATTGTTCATTGATATTGCGCCTTATAATCCAGTACACCTTATGGCCTGAAGAGTATGGTAACATGAATAATTGTAATGGGTATAATTAAAGGTAACAGGAGGAAATATTACCGAAATAATATAAATAATGTAAAAATGAAATTGAATGAACTTGTAGTTGGTGCATTTGTAGCCGTCCTGCATAACTCTGCTCTTTTCCTATTGGTGATGTTTAGAGGTGTGTCCTGCACTGATATTTTAATTCAAATTTTCTGGCGCCGCATGAATTTTGTAAAGGGTCGCTAAACAGTTTTTAGGGTCACAAGCTATTTTCCTGTCAAAGAAATTTTCATGTTCAACATTTTCTTTGCAAATGTTTGCAAAACAGTTGTACCACGGATCTCCAAAGTTCTTTTTGGGTTGATAAGTAGTGAACACAGTGCTGGGGAGGATTTGCTGACTTTTTTTTTTATTTTTTTTTTATAGTGTTGGGTTTATCAATCATCCCTTTTCTTCCTATTTCTTTCTCTTCTGCTGGTGCAGCAGCCAGACAAGGCAATTCTTCAAGGTCAGCAGAACATTGCACTCCTTCCTGACAGAAATCAACATTTCCATATTTTGGAAGTTCATCTACATCTGGGGAGGTTTTGCTAACTTTTTTTAAAGGGTTGGGGTCACGAATAGGGGTGCTATAAAATGGTGCTTCGGTTCCATGGTTCACCTGGTATTTTTGCTAATCTTCCCAGCTGTCTTTTGTAAGCACTTCCACAAACATTTGCGCTAATGTTGCTAATTGTGGCGAAACATTGCTGAATGTGGCACAATGACCAAGAGGAAAAGTGGCAAATCCAAAATTTATTTATTACATTTATCAGTATTCATCCCTCCATGATATGAAGGATTTAAGTCATCTCATGTTCAGAGAAAAGACCAAGTGATTTTTCACACAAGAACAAACCGGCATCATATTATACAGCCATGTAACGCCGGCTTTACTCTTCCATACTGTGAATGACCGAATGCATCAAGAAGTGCCTCCTTACTGAAGAAAAGGGACAAAACCTCACAACATATTATTTTTACAAAAAGATATGCCCTCACTGACCACTTTAATAAAACAACTGCACACTGTATAACTCAAATACACCGGAGAGCCAAAACTCGCATCCTTTTAATGTTTCAGTTTTTGAGTCAGTAGGTTGGAGTCAGTAGGTTGCTGACTGTAATGTGGTCTCCTGCTGCTTTAGCGCATCTCTCTGTTTGACATAGTGTGTGTTCTGGAATGCTTTTCTTCTTACCATGGCTGTAAAGAGTTGCTATTTGTTTTTCTGAAGCCGTCCTGTGAGCGAGACTCAAACCAGTCGGATCCGTCTTCTCGTACTAACATGTGTTTCGTCCTGGCCCACTTTTAAGCTTCTATTTCATGTCACCGGAATTACTTCACAGCAAATGAAGGTAAATGATCTTTTTTTGCCTTCTGAGAATCAGCAGGCATTACACCATAAACACTTCTGTTTGGGAAATGCGTGCTCTACCGTGAGAATTGGGAGAACGTAGCCCTAGTTTTCATATTTTGTTGGTTGTGGTAAAGTCTCTTGTGATTCGTATAAGATGTTGAAACTATTCAACTGTTGCAACCCTGAATGCATCTGTAAAATAGATATGGCCTCACAGATGTTGGCAGTCACTGCATAATGTACCATTTTCCAACCATGGAAATCTATGCCATGTTTGGATCACAGTTGCTGCTGGTAGACATGATGTCTATTTTTCAAGTAGAGCAAATATGTCCACTGCCTATATTTTTGCACATGATGGCTTTTGAAATGCTCCAGAAGGACCGTAGCACTGGCCACCGTAATTTGAGCCACGTTTCTAACCTTTCCAACCAGTTATATGCACAATGTGTCCTTCAATTTTATCGTGTTTTTATATTACTCTGAACAGTCTTTCTGACATTGTGTATAATCATTTGTTATTTTTTTCTGATAATCTACAAAGAAAATCCATGGGATGCCACCCTAGAAATACTCCCAAGCGCATGAAATTATGCACACAAACCTGTTCGGCCCAGAGGGAGCACAGGTAAATCCGCCCCTCCGGTCACTGCTGCACTCTTCAGCTTATACCTTCAGACTTCATATCCTTGTTAAAAAAAGGACGCGCAACCCTGTGAAATCTATAATCCATTTTATTAACGTAAAAAATGCTGTAATTCCTCCATTTAGGGAAATCTCATTTCGCAGCAGGTCTGATCATCACTGGAACGTCTGCCTGCAGGTGATGGTTCATAAATGAAGGAGCGATTTGTTGCGGTACGGTAATCATCTCATGGGAACAGTTTTGTCATTAGGAGAGAGAGAGAGAGAAAGAGATGAGATGGTGAATGCTCTGAGCGCTTTTCCCCCTCTGTAGATTATTTGCTGCCTAAATTATTATTCTGTTATGCTTGGGTGTTTATTATCCGTCGACTGTATTCCCTCCCAACTTTTTTCCCCCCAGACGATTTTTTTGTATAAAACATGCAATTAGTGTAGAAAGTGCTCGAGTCACTTGCTTGTTGCCCAGCCGTACATATTTATCACACGTAGCATTTTGAACTCGCATTTCACAAACACTTTCTGCTGGAAGAATAATGTCCATCTGTCCCATTGCTCTTTCTCTGCCAGACTTATTCTTGGGGACATGATATATACTTTTTAGAATTTAGAAAAATCGCACTGGCTCGCTGTCAAATGTGGTACTTTATGGTGCCCACGCTTGAAATTGGTCAAATACTCTTGTTGCAGCATTGTTGTTGTTTTTATACTGTCACCATGTTGGCTTGCGGTCAATGTGCATGTAAGGATTCAATTGTCCAGATGGGGCTTGAATGGCGTATTCTCAGAGTCGGATTTTCGAGTCTCGGTCACGTAATCAGAGTCTGCTGGGAACGTTTGGTGGAGTCCCCTGTTCGAGAGGCCTTTAACTCCCACCTCCAGCATAGCTACAACCACATCCTGGAGGGACGAATGGGCCATGTTTTGTGCCTTCATTGCTGAGGCGGCAGCCCATAGCTGTTGCTGGAAGGTCGTTGGTGCTTGTCGTGGCGGTAACCCCCGAACCTGGTGGTGGACACCTGTGGTGAAGGGGGCCGTCCAGCTGAAGAAGGAGGCCTATTGGGTTTTATTAGCCTGTTCGACTCCTGAGGCAGCAGACAGGTACAGGCAGGCCAAACATGCTGCAGCCGAGGCTGTCGCAGATGCAAAATGTCGGGTGTGGGAGGAGTTCGGTGAGGGCCTGGAGAGTGATTATCGGTTGGCCTCAAAAAGGTTCTGGACCACCATCCGACGCTTCAGGAGGGGGAAGCAGTTCTCCACAAACACGGTTTACAGTGGAGGTGGGGAGCTGCTCTCCTCGACTGGGGATGTCGTCGAGAGGTGGAGGGAATACTTGGAGGACCTCTTCAATCCCACCAACACGCCCTCCGTGGAGGAGAAAGTCCCTGGGGGTTTGCTTGGGGGTCTGCTCATCACTGAAATGGAGGTCGCTGAGGTTGTCAAAAAGCTCCTCAGTGATTGAGCTCCGGGGTTGGACGAGATCTGCCCAGAATATCTCAGGGCTCTAGATGATGTACTGTAGATCTGTCTTGGTTGACATGTCTCTGCAACATCGCGTGGCCATTGGGGGCTGTACCTCTGGATTGGCAAATTGGGGTGGTGGTCCCGATTTTTGAGAAGGGGGACCAGAGGGTGTGTTCCAATTATTGGTGAATCACGCTCCTCAGCCTACCTATCCATGCTCCATGGGATTTTGGAAGAGGCATGGGAGTTTGCCCAATCTGTCCACATGTGTTTTGTGGATTTGGAGAAGGATTTCGACCGCGTCCCTCAAACAATCTTGTGATGCGTGCTCTGGGAGTACGGCGTTCTGGACCCGTTGCAACAGGCCATTTGGTCACTGGAGCCAGAGTGGTCCGTATTGGTAACAACAGGTCAAATTCGTTTCCAGTGGGCATTGGAGTCCGCCAAGGCTGTCCTTTGTCACCGATTCTGTTCATAATTTTTATGTACAGAATTTCTAGGTGCAGTTGAGGGGTTCTGGTTTGGTGGCCATCGGATCTCTCTCTGCTTTTTGCGGTTGATGTTGTCCTTTTAGCTTCATCAAGTCGGGAACTCCAGGTCTCATTGGAGTGATTTGCAGCCGGGATGATGATCAATATCTCCAAGTCCGAGGCCATGGTTCTCAGTCGGACAAGGGCAGAATGCACCCTCTGAGTCGGGAATCAGGTCCTGCCCCAAGTGGAGGAGTTGAAGTATCTTGGGGTCTTGTTGACAAGTGAGGGAAGGATGGAGCTGGAGATCGACAGACTGATCGCTGCAGCCTCTGCTGTTTAATGGAGCCTGTACTGGTCCGTCGTGGTGAGGAAGGAGCTTTGGTCACGAGCTTTGGGTAGTGACCAAAAGAACAAGATTGCGGGATACAAGTGGCTGAAATGAGCTTCCTTCGCTGGGTGGCGGGGTTCTTCCTTAGAGATAAGGGGAGAAGCTCTACCATCCGTTGAGATCTCGGAGTAGATCCGCTGCTCCTCCGCATTGTGAGAGGGGCCAGTTGAGGTGGCTCGGGTATCTGATCAGAATGCTTCCTGGATGCCTCCTTGGTGTGGTGCTTCGGGCATGTCCAACCGGGAAGAGACCCCGGGGTCGACCTAGAACACGCTGGAGGGACTGTCTCTCGGCTTGTCTGGGATCGCCTTGGTGTCCCCCTGGGAGAGTTGGTGGAAGTGGCTCGGGAGAGAGACGTCTGGACCTCTTTGCTTGGGTTACTGCCCCCGCGATCCGATCCTGGACTTAGCGGAAAAAGGTGAGATGAGATGAGATGAGAATCTGTGCAAGGTCACTTATAACCCCTCTTCCCAAATTTTTGGTAATTCAAAAACCACACATGTATGGCTTGTTGAATAAATATTTAAGATTTTTCAAATGTTACTGGTTTATTGCATAGATACCACAATCATTGACATACTATCCAAAAATTATAGCAAAATGTTACCATGAACAAAAATGAATGAAACCCCGAATCCAGAAAAGAAAGAAAACTCTCCGCTCTGCTGGTAATTCACATCAGTGCAGGCTGAGTACTAAACAAGTTCAACTGCGCCCTTGCTCACTTGAAAGACCGGAAGTCCGTATAACCTGCCCTTTGTGTCAAGTACACTACTTTTGATGTTGAGCGCTTCACGTATTGTAAGCGTCGATTGGCTGTTTTAAGCTTTATTTAATGTGACTCGGCTCAGCTTCATGTAAAGTAATCGACCATCGGAGTCATTGACAAGCAGAAAGATCGCATCTTAGAGAATGTTAAAGGTTATATTTGATACTCTATTTGATATTTGATGAGTGAATTTGATTACAATTTATCTATTTGAAATTAATGTTGATATTATTTGATATATTTGATATTTTACAATGTTATGTTTATAATAATTGGTTTAGGGGTGTTTTATGAGATACGGTAATGGTATTTATGGATGTAGAGTACAGTATGAACGTTATACATCATAAGTCACTGTAACAACTTACGTTCACTTTCAACTTACATTCGGCCGTCCCGGAACCAATTAAAAACGTAAGTGGGGAGCGTCTGTAATCCTGTTCGTCATAATAATAACAAACATAATTTCACATATTTGTTATTTTTAGACTCACAACCACAAGAGGGCACTCTAGGCTTGAGTCATCCTATACCACTGAAGAAATATCCCCGAAAAAAAAAGATATTCTGCGGATTACAAGCTGCAAGTAGTGAAATATGCAGCAGAAAATGGTAATCGAGCATCAGAAAGAAAGTATGCAGTGAACTAGAAACTTGTGAGGGACTGGACATAAGAAGAAATTACTATTACTGCAATGAAGAAAGCAAAGAAAGCTAATCGCGGGCTAAAAGCTAGATTGCCACAAATAGAGGAACGAGTTGGCACATGGGTGCTTGAGCAACGTGCCTCAGGGAGAGGCTTGTCAACAATGCAGTTGCGTCTCCTCATCCAGGTAGTTGTCACGATGAATACAAATGACTTTGCATGAGGACCTTCTTGGTGGTACCGCTTCATGCAACGCAGTCACCACTCTATCAGAGCGAGGACCACAATGTCACAAAAACTACCAGTAGATTTCCAAACCAAGGTAGACCGTTTCCATGAGTTTGCGACTTATAGTCCAGTGCGACATGTTTTTTTTTTTTTTCCCTTCATTATTCTGTATTTCTTGGCCAATGCAACTTGTACTCTGGAGCGACATATAGTCCAGAAAACACAGTAATTCATCGTGAAGATATGTTTTTTGAAGAGGAAAAATGCAATTGTACAAATTATACAAAAATACAATTATAATGGAAATATCATAGAAAACAAAGTGTTTTGAAACTAGCGTGTTTAGAAGCATGCAGCTATGTGGAAAACAGTCACACTGGACTGTTTTTTAAGGTGCGCTCTGATTGGCTGTATCAAACATTCTCAATTACACATAAGAAAAGTAAACCAATTAGATGTCTTCTTTTAAACATTATGCACACCAGCATTAATAAATTGAGGAATGGATTTCTCCTCATAACAGTGAAAAAAATTAGGAAAATCGTAGCAGTTGAAGTGGAGATATAGTAAATTGAAATTACAAGTTTTAAGAGGGAAATTATTTGACAAATTTGATCATGACCTAGCATACATAGTTTGGATTTTTACACTATGCGTTTTAACTTAAGTCACATCAGATGTTATAGATATATAATCACTCTATATGAAACTACAATTATCTAAAATTTTGACATTTTTTTTGTGAGATTTTATACCTGGTTCACCCCTGAAACAGAGCAGGTTTTTACACTATTTGTATTAGAAAGTAATTTCTGTTACAATCAAACTGTATCAGTGTTTTTTAAAATACAGTCGGCCCCCAACTTACAAAATTAATCCGTTCCAGAGCCCTTTTTGTATGGTGGGGATTTCGTATCTTGCATGTGAACTGCCAAATTTGTTCCTAGGCTCCAGTGTTGGGACTGGATAAACCCCATAAACCCTTTAAAAATAATAAAAGTATTTCATATGTGTTAAAAGTAAAAGAAAATTATTTATTGAACCATTTTATAAACATATTAATTAAACCATTATTAAACATTTTTTATTAACATACACACACCCCTCTCTCTCTCTCTTTCTCTCGCTCTCTCTTTCTCTCTCGTACGCTGCGGGCCACGCCCACAAGACATGGAATTCAAAGCGCATTCTCTGCTTGACAAACTCAACTTTAATTTGATTCCTTGAAGGATCGGAATTCCAGATGAGCTCAAATGCGCCCACATTTATTAAACATTTACTGAATTAAACAACTTAAAAAACTAAAAACTAAAGTGTTATTCTCTCCCCCCCCCCTCTCTCTCTCTCGGGCCACGCCTACAAGACGTGAATTCACAGCGCATTCCCTGCTTTACCATTTACTGAATTAAAACAACTTAAAAAAATAAACTGAAAACTCAAGCGTCATTCCTTCTCTTTCTCTCTGTCTCTCGCTCTCGCGTCCACTGCGGGCCACACCCACAGGACGTGAATTCAAAGCGCATTCCCTGCTTGACAAACTCAACTTTAATTTGATTCCTTGAGGGATCGGAATTCCAAATGAGCTCAAATGCACCCATATTTATTAAACATTTTACTGAATTAAAACAACTTAAAAAAACTGAACTAAAGAGTGAAGCTTCCTTCTGTCTCTATCTGGGAGGCCAGCGGGGCGGGATGTTGAGAGACAGCCAATGAGAGAGCAACTCGCGCGTTTGAATTTTGAATTTATTTCGTAATAGGGTGTTGTTTTGTATCTCGGGGACGGAAACTTTAGAAAATGTTTTTCGTAACCCGGGGATTTCGTACACCGGGGTCTTCGTAAGTTGGGGACTGACTGTATTTTATTTAGTAAGGCAGGGGTCCCTAAACTTTTCCTGCGAGGGCCACATAACTTTTTCTTTCTCTGATGGGAGGCGGAGGTCAGTTTGTAACAGAAAAAGTGTGATGATCACAGGGCTGCCTAAACATAAACATTTATTGTTTTCCAGTAAGCCACACATAACCAAATATCAGTAACCCATTCTGGGACCTTCACAGAAAAAAGTCAGGAAATAAAAAACAAAACAAAAACAAAACAAACAAAAAAACGCTGCTTACTATCAGTTGAGCAACCCGAAAGCTGCCAAAACAGACGACTGGTTCAGCCGAGCCTGGTGTACAAATGTATTCTCCTGAGCGAACAGTCCACTTTTTAGCTTTGAGAGTTGTCTACATGCATTTGGCTTTGCATGCGATCAGACTCATGACGGGATTCAGAGTGTAGGCACAGATTGCATTCTTTGAATACCGCCGCTGCCTTTTGACAGATGATACAAGAATGTTTTCTTTGCATTGAAAAAAAAGAAATAAACATTTTGTCCACTGCAGGTTAAATACCCTGCATTCTGAATCAATTTTGCTCTTCCATAACCTTTTCACCATTATTCCGTTCTATTTGTTTCTGTCCCTTGGTAAAGGGTTGTGTCAGGAAGGGTATCCACGTTAAAAACCTGTGCCAAATCAAATGTGCGAATCAGATGATTTGCTGTCGTGACCCCTGACAAAAAGGGAAAAAGTCAAAAGGAAAAGATGATTTGACAGGGGAGAGTCCAGGATATTTGTTTTGGGGGGTTCAGATAGGGGCACAGATGGATGAAGGGTGGAAGAGAATGTCATGTTTTAGTTGTGTATTAGTCTTGATTGCATGGCCAGACTAAACAAAAGTAATCATTATGCGTGTTTGGTATTGTTTAGGGGCTGGGCCAAATGTGGAGGAGGGCCATATTCAGCTGCGGGCAGTAGTTTGAGGACCACTCCAGTAAGGGTTCGAAGGTTAAGCTGAACATTTATATGTTCATTATGCATGGCTTTTGGGTGAAAGAATAAAAGTATTGTGCTGTAAATTCATGTGTTTGTTGATACATTTGCTTAGGAAGCAGCAATAAAAACACTGTTCACTGTGTTGGAAGACTTGAGATGAGTAAACACAGATACACCTGGTAGAAACTCTCCACCGTGGTGGTTCTTAAGACTAAGGGCTGCTACACTGAGCAAAGCACAGCATGTTATTTAAATGTGTTTTGCGTCACTGATGATTATGGAGGAAGCTGATAAACCTGAACAATTACGAACGGTGTAAACACGGGACAATGTGGTTGATTTATTTGTTGTTTCCTCCAACTTGACCGACCTACCTGGCAAATCTGTGTGATGAGTGGATGAAGTGAGCCATCGAGACTTGTTTGTTTATTTATTTATTTATTTAAACTGCAGATTGATTTGAGCCAATTCCAGAGCCTCAGCGTGAAATGGCTACAGGTTTGACAGCAGTCATTCAATATGCACTGCTACAGGTGTTAACAGCAAGACTGTGACACTTGCAAGCTGTTAAACCTGAGCAGAAGTTTAAAATTGCTCCAATAAAGCTCAACATTTGCGAATGTTACTTTAAAACGATGTCTGTTGTAACATTTTAATGTGAATGATTAAGGTCGCCTGTAGCATAGCGCGGATTCTAATTCCTTGAAAGGACTTTCAAGCTGTGTCCACATTTCACATGTCTTGGAATAAAATTCCACATGTCTTGGAATAAAAATACATTACAGCTTATACTTTTTCTTAATGAATACCCCACCTCTATGAAAAATATTGAACACTCACGGAAAAGTAGCACTTTGTACGGCCCAATAGTAATTTCCACGAGTTCCCCCCATGGTTCACATATTTCATAGGACATTAAAAAAAAGGTTTCACCTTCATCAAATTTCCTTTAAAATAATCTATATTTTGCATCTTAGAAAGTATTCCACTTAATTATCATTCATCAATTCGGTTTCTAAACTGCTTAGTCCTAATTAGTGTCACAGGGAGGCTGGCAGACACTCATACACCATATTTATCTACGTCACAAAATTGGAAAAATACTCACGGGGGAAATCTGATTAGGTAATCGTAAATACCCACGTACTCCACGCTTGGCCATTTCAAAGGGTTGTTAGTCAAACATAGGAAACAGTGAAAATGATATATATATATATATATATATATATATATATATATATAAATTTTCTGAGTAGATCCTTCTCTAAGAGAGTGCTCAATACTTTTTCGTAGAGCAAATATAAGCAAAAATAAAAGGACAGGACAACGACTTTCTATTGAAACTTCATTTATCACTACAGATCTGTTTCGAGGGGTGGTGAAACCATCCTCTCTCTTCAGGTGATTCCAGAAGAATATATATATATGTATATATGTATCTTCTATAATATATAATAATCTTCTATATAATATATAAAAATAAAACCCTCACACACACACACACACACCCGCACAGGAAATGAAGACTTGGTGATTGGATTTGTCAATGGGCCCCTTCAGGGCTCCAGTTGAAATCTTTGGTAAGTTCGATTACCAGGAACGGGCATCCTTGGTTTACGTCCTCGATCATCTTTAAAGAGTGGTCTGCGCGATCAGATCACTACACATCCACTAGATGCACCATATTCTGTTCACTCTTGTTCTTATCCCTGTTATGCCCATCTTGTCCCTGTGCTGTGCATGAAGGGAGGTACTTCATTCTTCTTTTCAAATCTCTGAATGAGTGAAATATAGTCTGATAATACAAGTGTTTCTCTCTTTCTCTCTCTCGCTCTTTCTCTGTGTGTGTGTGTGTGTGTCAGATGTCGGGAACATTTGTGCATCATGTAGTTAGAGAGGTTTGATTTATTTCAAGCAAACAAAGAAAAGTAAACACGCCGTAGCATTAGACTTATGGAGATGGAACTGATACCGTTGTGTAAAGACTGCATAATGCAACTGATGAAGAATTACTCATAATTCCCCCAAGTCTGCAGTGTTTAGGGATTAACTGCTAATGGGCTGCTGTACATACCATGGTGTGTGTGTGTGTGTGTGTGCGCGTGTGTGTGTGCATGCGTGCGTGCGTGTGTGCGCGCTTGTGCGCATGTATGTTTAATCCAGACAATTACGTAGACAAGTTTGCTCAGTTCTCTGCCGTCTTGATGATCACATGAACGGTAATATCATGTGTAGTGTTAAAGGATGTAGGAGACGTGCTGTTTTGTTTCCTGCTGATCAGCCATTTTGATTCATTGTCAGTGACTGATCTCAGAGTTCAGGAGATCATTAGTTCTCTTTGAGGACCTTGTGGACTCTGACACCCGATAAACTTTGTTAATGGATACTGCAGGATAATATCCAATTTCAACAGTTTAATTTTTTTGTGACTACATGGCTCAGAAATTTGGTTCTTCACACATGATGTTCATGTTCATGGATTACAAACGTGCCTGGTTCCTGTGACTGGTAAGAGTCTGTGCTGAGTGACTGAGGCTTTTTGTGGAGTGTAGGCCTTGTACTGCCATTTCAGTCTACTGGTGGGTGGCATGATGATGATGATGATATAATGATATAGCATATATCATGAGAAATTACGCCATAATATATCTTTTCTGATGTATTTTTTTATCAAATCACATGAAATAAAAATATTATATTTAAAATGGGAAATCACATTTAATTCTAAAATACAGTCAGCCCCCGATTTACGAAATTAATCCGTTTCAGCGCCTTTTTCTTAACTCGGGAGTTTCGTCAGTAGGGGTCGCATTTTACATGTTAAACGCCTGATTTGCTCCAAGGCTCCAAAGACCCTTTCAAAATGATAAAAGTACACCAGTTTTGTATGAAATATGTGTTAAAAGTAAAAGAAAATTAGTTATTAAACCATTTAAACATTTTATGAACATATTAAACCATTTTATTAACATTTATTAGTTAAACCATTATTAAACATTTTTTATTAACACACACACACACACACCCCTGCCCCCCCTCTCTCACACACAGACACACATAGGTGTGAAATGTGTATTGTATACACATTAAATGTTTCTTGTAGCGCTGTGGGCCATGCCCACAAGACGTGGAATTCAAAGCGCATTCCCTGCTTGACAGATCGGAGGGCCAAACTCAACTTTAACTTGATTTCTTGAGGATCGGAATTTCAGATGAGCTCAAATGCGCCACATTTATTAAACATTTAATGAATTAAACAACTTAAAAAACTAAACTAAAAAATCAAGAGTTAAGCTTTCTTCTCTCTCTCTCTCTCTCTCTCTCTCTCACACACACACGGACGGGATGTATTATTTAAAGCGGAATTACAGTACCTGTTTGAAAGATCAGAGGTCCTCACTGTATTTCGGCTTTAAGGTCTCCTTCTGGTTCTGCGTAATCCTCCTAGCCAATGGGAGGCCAGCGGGGTGGGATGTTGAGAGACAGCCAGTGAGAGAGCAACTTGCGCATCGTGTGAAATTTTGATTGGCGCATTTGAATTTTGAATTTCTTTTTGTAAGAGGGGGTTGTTTTTGTATCCTGGGGACGAAAACTTAGGAAAATGTTTCTCGTAACTCGGGATTTTCGTACCCAGGGGGTTTCGTAAGTCGGGGGCCGACTGTAGTTTGTTAGTAATGGTTAGCATTAGTGGGTTTTCTCCAGGTTCGCTGGTTTCCTCGCATGGTCCATTGTCTGTTCTAAATTGCATATAGGTGTGAATGATTATTATTCTGTATTGGCCCTGCAATGAGTGGATGAACTGTTGGTCTCGTACAGGGGTTGGCAACCCCTGGCTCGTGAGCCGCATGCGGCTCTTTAGCGCCACCTTAGTGGCTCCCAGGAGCTTTTTCAAAAATGTAAGAAAATGGAAAAGGCTGGACTTATTTATTTATTTATTTTTAATATGGTTTCTGTAGGAGGACAAGCCCGATAAACATTGTTAATGTTTTCTATGGTTTTAAAATTTTGTATAAAAATATTAGTCCTACATTTCTGTCAATGAAGATTTGTGTCATAGCCTGCGACACAAGTTTTAGCACGATGCATTGCCAGGCAGGTTGCTGTTGTAAACAAACTGGGGGTGTGTGTCATGGGCCATGGATCCCAAAGGAAAAAGAGAAAGATAGCTGATGAACAGAGGATTCAAGGAAGAATGGCCCGAATCATTTGCTTTCATTGCCAATTCGGAAGGATTGCCTGCATGTTTGCTTTGTAATGAGAAGCTGTCAAATAATAAAAAGAGTCATTTGGGAAGGCATTTCCAGGGAAGGCATGATAAATTTGCAGCCGACTACCAAGTTGGTATTGAGGAAAAAAGTGCAATTGCAGTATAACTGGAGAAATTAGAGGGGTGGAGAGAGAGATTTAAGAAGTGGGTTGCATCTCCAAACTCCACTACTGCTGCTAGTTTTTTTGCAACCCGAGAGATAATAAAGCGTGGGGATGATGCACAGATGGTGATCACATGAAGGATTCATTCATTAAAATATCAGAGCATCTATTTTCAGACTTCAGAAACAAAACAGAGATACTACAGAAATTTAAAGACATGTCTCTCCGCAAAGACAGTGAAGGAAAGGGCAATTAAAATGCAGGCAACATCACCAATCAACAAATCAACAACATTAATTCAGCTACAGCATACAGTAGGCCCCCGTTGTTCATGATTGTTTGGTTCTGGCCATTCCCGCGGATCAAGAAAATCTATGAGTTACTGACATGATTTTAAAACCCTACGTATGATATTACATATGACAAAATATGCTTCTTAAACACAGTCTATACACAGACTTACTCATTAATGCAGTAAAATGTAGTAATGATCAAGGAAAAACTTAAATTTTGTATTGCGATACTATTTATGGATAAATATAGCACTTAGGCTTTTTACCAGAAGCTAGAGAAGATGCAGGGTGTTCGAGTGACATCATAGGGCTTAAATAATAATTAAAAACACGAATAAAAGGTGAATTCACAATTCAAGTACAGTGATACCTCAGCTCACGAACATAATTGGTTCCCAGAAAGTGTGTGTAATGTGAAAAATTCGTCTTCCGAACATTTATTTCCCATAAGAAACCATTAAAATGAGAATAATCCGTTCCCAGGTCCCCATAAAACATAATTTTCTACTAAATAAGCCTTAAAACTACACAAAAATATACCTTATTTTATGTATAATAAATGTGCTATTGTATTGTAATTAAAGAAATAAACTGTACTGTATAATAAAGTCGTTTTATTTACCTTTGTGATGGTAGTTGATGGCTTGATGGAATGGAGTGGGAGGAGGAGGGAGGGAGGGACTTACTGTTTGGAAGGAGAGTTTGGAAATGCCTACTGTTTGGAAACACCCTTAGCCACACACGCACCCTTAAAAGCTTCCTTGTTCTTAAGGATGGGAGCAATGGTAGACTTAGCGTACTGGTACTGGGACGCTGAGTCACACAAACGCACACCTCGTTCGTGTTCTTCAATGATCTCCGCCTGTGGTGGGGTCTTTTTCGGTCCCATAATAGCAAAAGTACACTCAATATGGTCCAAAATGTCTATCAAACACAAACCACTTCCGCATTCAAAGAAAGGGGGTGACGAACTGCGACGCCGTGAGCGTGCGTCAGCTTCTCGTGGCCGCCACCATGGCGCTGTTCGACCGCGTGGTTTGATTCGTCCGCTGAAAACTAGTTCGTCAGCAGAGACTATATGCTCGCAAATTTAATGTTCTTGAGGCGAAAAGTTCGTGAGTTTAAGCGTTCGTCAGCGGAGGTTTTACTGTAATCACATTGATAACTTGTGCGCTAAGGAAAAAAAAATGGGTGCACACATCATGAATCAATCAGCAGGAGGGAGAAACAATCTTTGTATTCAATCGCTCATGTGATGTGATTGACATTGAACAGACAGTGGTGTTGTACAGGTATGTAAACTCTGATGGGCCGCTGATTTCTTTATTGAATTTCTATAGTTTCATCAATGCAACAAAATATAATAGACTAGGCCCCCTACTTACGAAACCCCCTGGGTACGAAAACTGCGGGTTACGAAAAACATTTTCCTAAGTTTTCATCCCCTGTATACGAAAACAACCCCCCTCTTACGAAAAGCACCAAACGCGCCATTCAAAATTCAAACGCGCCAATCAAAATTTCACACGATGCGCAAGTTGCTCTCTCATTGGCTGTCTCCCAACCTCCTGCCCCGCTGGCCTCCCATTTGCCAGGAGGGAGCTGACGTGTACCCATACCTTTTGTCCGCCACACGCGTGAGGAGAGTTGAAGAGGCTATCTTGGCTTGTGGCTATGAAGTATCTTGGCTTGTTTTGAGATCATTGCAGTGTTATATTTTGTTATTGCCAAAACCCCTCTACAATCGGGACGATATTGAATCAGAAGACCTTAAATTGGAAAACAGTGATGGAGGCGATTATTTCGGCACGATATTGAAGCAGAAGTGCTTCCTTCAAGAAGACCTCTGATCTCCCAAGGAAGCAAGTTAATATTGAATGAGGACCTCTGATCTTTCAAACAGGTACTGTAATTTCGTTTTAAATAAAACATCCCGTCCATTTAAACATTTAAATAGAATTGTCAGCTGCGCGAGTCTGTGGGAAGAGCCCGCATTCGGCAAAACACACCATCGAGACATAATTGTGTGTGTGTGTGTGTGTGTGTGAGAGAGAGAGAGAGAGAGAGAGAGAGAGAGACTGTGTGTGAGAGAGAGAGAGAGAGAGAGACTGCCTACAGAGTCAGTCAGAGATGAAAGGAGGCTTAACTCTTTAGTTTTTAGTTTAGTTTTTTTAAGTTGTTGAATTCAGTAAATGTTTCATGAATGTGAGCAAAACGCGGCTCATATGGACCTCCGATCCCTCAAGGAATCAAGTTAAAGTTAAGTTTGGACCTCTGATCTGTCAAACAGGGAATGCACTTTGAATTCCCCGTCTTAAAATGCTCCGGCGTCCTGTGTGTGGGCGGAGCCCGCATTCAGCGGCACGCCACGATACACATGTTATTGTGTGTGTGTGTGTGTGTGTGTGTGTGTGTGTGTGTGTGAGAGAGAGAGAGAGACAGTGTTGTGTGTGTGTATGTGCGTTAATAAAAATGTTTAATAATGGTTTAATTAATCAATATGTTCATAAAATTGTTTAATATGTTAATAAAACATTTAAATGGTTTAATAAATAATTTTCTTTTACTTTTAACACATTTCATACAAAATTGGTGTACTTTTATCATTTTTAAAGGGCTTATGGAGTAGTCTTGGGGGCCTTGGAACGAAATAGGCGTTTTACATGTAAAATGCGCCTCTACTTACGAAACCTCCGCGTTATGAAAAGGGCTCTGGAATGAATTAATTTCGTAAGTAGGGGGCCAACTGTACTTTAATATAGTAATGGAAGTTAAACATTAAGCACATAATATCTTACAACAGAGTAGTCACGTGGTGTCGTTCTCTCCAGGATGCGCTGCAGGGAAAATAATTATTTCTGGCAATCATGAATGCTCAATATGTATTTGTAGCCTACTTAATCATTTTGATAGTAAGGTAATGTACACTTACAGCCTGTGTTGTCTTCCTTTAAAGCTTAAATGAGGGTTTTATTTTGCGACTCCAGACAGAGTTGTTTTTAGGTTTTTTTTGGTCCAATATGGCTCTTTGAACACTTTGGATTGAATGGTTCAGCAAATGATACAAATGGAAATGAAACATGGAAACAAGAAAAAGGGACAGAGGCTATTATTATTGTTATAATTATTATTCGTATTATTTTTGTTGTTTTGTTGTTGTTGTTGTTATTATTATTATTATTATTAGTAGTAGTAGTAGTAGTAGTCGTAGTATCTTTTTATATCATTACAGAAGCAGATAACAGCTTCTCTTTGAACGTCTTTAGAGTTTTAGTTTATATTGTGCAGAAATACAAAGGTAAATAAACGAAAACATGATTATCGTTGTATGTTTTCACTGTGATAAACAGATCTAGTAAGCTCTGTGCCTCAAAGATATTTGTGCTCTGCCGCGAATTACATATTTTGTGCCGACTGGTTCACGCTTCCCACTTTATATTCGAGTAAACATAAGGTTTCAAAGGGTTCCTGTTTTATCTGGTAAACGGGAGCAGTGTGTGTCCTGCCCCTTTTAGTTGGTATCACCTGTAATTGTCCAGTAACAGAAAATCTCACCAGCTAAAATATCCGGAGGGAAATACTATATATATATATATATATATATATATATATATATATATATATATATATATATATACATATAAAATAGAAGCTGTTGCCTGTTAACACACTATTACAGCGGGACACTGTTGGTCGATGAATGAGTGAGGAAGTCCACTGTCACAGCGGACATCAAAGAAGGTGGCCCTGAGGTCCTGAACAGTGTTGGGCACATGTTAGTTATAGTTACTAATTGCTTCTAATAATAACAAAGGAGTTAGTAACTGAATCACTCCACTATAAATGTAACAATTCCATTTTTTTTTTTTACATAAAGTTTAAATATGTCTGAGAATTTTGAATTTTTTTATTTTGGTAAGTGGCTTTCACAAATCCCATTTGTATAGTGGAACTGTAACATCGGTACTTACACAGAGCTTTTAATATTTATTGCATCACAACAGGTATACATACTGTACTTCAGGTATTTTCTTCATCACAAAATAAACATTTTAACAATATGAAGTGCTTTAACTCTGAACATACTGTACTATTCAGGTATTTAATAATAGGTCAATAAAATTTTAATAAAATTAAACAGTCTCACTATGAAGTGTTTTAAATGTCTAGGTTAAATGAAATAAGTTAACCCTTTGCATGTCTGGTAGACGTAGTATAGCTCCTCAACATTCATTCATCCATACACTCATCCATGCATGCAGGCAGTGATTCATCCGCCCCGCCGTCTACTGGCAACATCTTAGCCTGTAAACCAGTAATGCACCCCCTTTATTATTCTAATAAGATATTCTAATTCTTCAAATCCCCCTTTGAGCTTGGTGTTCATTTTAGTGTACTCGGCACCTACGTAATTAGAAATTTTCTTTCTGCTTGGTGGACCGGAACCTGCTCTCCCTTGTATTTTACCACTGAGGTGTCTGAAGGAGTCCGAGTTAAAGCTTGATAATGGGAGCTTGTTCTCAACAACATATGTCTGAGGTGACTGTGCGAGTCTGTTGTTTGGTGTAAACACTGCCTCTGATTGGCTTACCACGAAAGCTTACTCTACCTTAGCAAATCATCATTTATGTGGTTATTTCACCCCTCCCTCCTTCCTCACTGAAAGGAAAAAAATAGCTTTGCAACTGGGGGAAATAAATTTATAAAATGTTAAATCTAGGTTCCAGTCTTGTGGTGTACTGGAAAAAGTTATGTACATTTCGGTTTTACATTTTGGGTAAAGATGATGTTCTAACAAGTGGTCTTGCAGCCCAGGCGTCTGAGATGTCTTTATGTATTTCCTTCTGAAGTGATCGGTCCCAGGTTAAATGTGAATTCTAATCCCATCACAGCCGACTCTGGGTGAGGGCAGAGTACACCCTGGACAAGTCTGTTGCTAATGGCTATGCAGCTTCTCTTTACCAACGTCAGCAATGGTTCATTACATGAACCTCTCACCACAGATAGTGAGAGACATGGCCGGCCTTAGATAACCCACCCAGTTAGCCGTACTGGGGGGACAGCAGTGACAACCTGGTGATGGTAGGGCTTTAACCTCTGACCTTGATACTCGGTATTCTAGCAGTTTACCACCAGGCTACCAGTACCGTATGGATGTGCCTTCTGTCTCATTGATAATGTGGTCTGTGTGATGCTATCAGGCTGATTTGATTGGCACCTCTGCATTTGAATGACACTGTTATGCTGATGAGGTCAAGGCTGGGGAAATTCTGTTACCAGGCTGACTCCTGTCCTGTATTTGCATGCTTTGTTTAGAGTGTCTCTATCTATTCTATTCTAAAGTCTATCCCCATTCCAAAGTTTAAGCTCTACAATGTTAAGCTCAAGGGAGGCTTTAATGACTACAGCTATGCACAGCAAGTTCTCAGTAAAGATTTAATTGTTGGTGAGGATAACGTCGTTGTGAAGAAATAGTAATTTTAGATCACCCATTACTGAAAAAAAAAAAACGCCGTTAATAACGCTGTATATTTTAAAGTAGTTTTTTCCGTCACTGTTTCTGATCAAGCTACATTTGTGCCCATGCTGCCCAAACATTGTGTGTGTGTGGGGGGTGTGGGGTGGGGGGTGGGGGGCACTGCCCATCTGAATGTGTGCACACTAATCAGGTCGTGACCCTTAGAATGACTGTCAGTCCTTCACATCTGTACTCTGAGCATTCTGCAGCGCTGCCTTCAAATACAGACTTGACCTGCAGCAGGGAAATTCTCTCCACACTCAGACTCGGTGCATCACCAATCCCGACTCTCAATGATGTCACTGTGCAGCAAATAAAAGAACACGTTAAGGTTCAGTTATGCACAGAGTTAAAAAGAGACACAGATATGTACAAAGCCTTCTCGGTATTCTGATTTTTCTTTCTTTTTTTTATTTCTTTGTGTTTCGGCATGTTTTGGGAAAGCCTGCGGATATGTGCAAAACGGAGCCGTACAACCGGCAGTTGGGGGCCGCTGGTGTCAATGCTCCAAGAGAATCACAAAGAATACAATAAAAATAGTAGAACTCTCTGTATTGAGAGATTATGAGGGTTTGTAAGAAGTTATAAACATCTGTAGGGTATGACTTCACACGGCAAGGAGACAAACATGGTAGTGATGGAAGAATGGTTCGTGAGCATCCATAAGAAGTCCATAAGCAAGCGGAGCAAAAGAATCTTCAAGCCAAAATGAAAGTTAATCAGTCCTTCCAGGTTTTCACAGGTTTTATGAATAATGTTGCCCAGTCTTGACCTTCTGTTTATGCTCATTCTGTCGTAACACTTATCCTGCGTGTACCTCCTGGTGTGCGACACCTGAGAATAGTAAATTTAGTGTCTGAATATTACTGGGAATGAAGGCGTTTCACTTACCTGTTTTATGCTCCTGTGATCTTGACCTTTATCTTTGATACTTTAACAGAGATAATGTTTGTCTGAAGCATATCTTCTCCGAATGTGCAGTACACAGTAACACAGAATTATGATTATTGAACAGTAATGATGTGCATTCAGATGCATTTGTTTACAGTTGATCTGTACATTTTTGAAGGAGTGTTGGATTTCATTCAAATTTAATACAATCTAAGTAGGCAATCATGTGCCAGGGGTGACCTAGTGGCAGGCTACTGGCTTACTGATTTGAAGGTGAATAATTCAAGCCCCAATATCACACAAGTTTTCACTGCTTTCCCCACAGTGCAGGCCACGTCTCTCACTTTCTGTGGGGAGAGGTTCATGTAAAAGAACCATTGTTGACTGTTGTAAAGCATAGACCGCACTTCTGTCAGTGTGTTTCTGCATTGCGATGACCTGGTGAACCATCCAGGGTGTACTGTTCGCTCGCCCACAGTCAGCTGTGATGAGTGCCAGCCTCCCAGTGCCCTGATTAGGATTAAACGGTTCAGAAAATGAACGGTGGTTTAAATGAGAAACACACAATAATCCTATAAATTTTTGAATGACGATTAGCCCTTATCTTGCTGCAGCCTGCATGGGAAATGGTTGTGTTTGGTGAAACACAGTGGTCAGGCATAAATTTGTGGATGATGTGACTGCGACCTTGTGAATTCCTGGAGGAACTGATTAATGGCCTTACAGACCACCACCGTCTACAGCACTGCCTCAGCCTTACTAACCACATTACAAGCCTCTTCACCATTGCCTTGTTTATATTTTGTTGGATCTGAATTGCCCCCAGTGGCTGTGTTTCTTAACATCGATGGTAATGTAAAAAGCAGAGATGAGATTTTTCCGGTATTTGGCGTAATTCCGGCATTTTACGAGCATTTGCGCCGTTCTTGAGATCAATGTAAATTCGAGGAGAAAATTTGGGGGTATATGGGGGGGTATAGCGCATTGCATATTTGATGTTTAGTATCTAAGTGCACGCAAAATCAGTTCATTCTAAAAGTTTGCCGGCTACAGAAATGGCCGAGATCAGTCGAAGTAGGATCCCCCCCCAAACTAACATATACGTACATGTATATGTGTATATAATATAAAAAATACATATTCAATGCTATAAATTCTTATAATAACAGTTAAATATTATATTTTATTTACATCTTAATTTTTAAAAAATACACACACATACAGACACACGCACGCAAGCAGATGCGTGTGCATGCACTCAGATGCGCACCTCACAACAATGTAACTCGTTTTGGTGGGAGATTTTGGGTTGTTTTTTGTTTTGTGTTGTTTTATGATTTTTGTTTTTTTGCATAATTAGCCTTGTTTGGTGCTATTTTCCCTATTGTTTAATTCGATGAATATTTAAAAAACCCACGATGCACTGAAGCCGCATGGATTGAAGCACGAAGTAGTGAGGGATCCCTGTATTAAAGTCGCTTCATTCTGCACTGAAACCACAAGTCGGTATTCATCTTCCTCCTGATCATTGAAACGACTGAACACCAAACCACTTGTCACTTCATTTGTTTTGTGCACCGAAGCCACAAGTCACTTATTCATCTTCGTCCTGCGCACTGAAGCTACTGAAGTTTTCCTCTTCAGTGTCAAAGTTGAACAGCCCTAGAAAATCTTCGTCACATACTGGTACCTTTTCAGTCTCTCTGTCGGTGTCACTCTCCGTGCCACTTTCATCTCGAGGAAAAGTTGCCTCTGAAGCTGAGCTGCTCTCTTCACGCAGCAGTCTGGCCTTTTGGAACCCGTTGATGATGGTGGATTCTTTCACACTCGTCCATGCTGTTAAGATCAGAAAAAAAATGCTCTTTGCATGCGGCCAGTTTTTGTGAAAGAATTTTCACCGCTGGTCATCCGAGCCTCACACTCACCCCGGAGAGCCGCTTTAAATGCTCAATTCGCACTGATGTTCAGTGGATGCCAATACTTTGTTGTACCTCCAGGAATCACAGCTGGAATTGAGTTTGTTTTCTTGATAGCTGCTTTCACAGAATATGTGATGTGGGCTCTCATACTGTCCAAAATAATCAGTGCGTTTTTCTGGTGAAAAAATCCTCCCGGGTATTTACCGTAGCACCCTGTTAACCATTTTTTCATTAGGCTTTCCAACATCCGCCCTTTTTTGTTAACTTTAACGACCATGTCCTTTGGAAGTTTTTCTTTTTGGCAAAGTTATCCGCTTAAAAATCACCATTGGTGGAAGCTTTTGTTTGGATGCGGTGCAGCCCAGGACACAAGTGAAATGCATCCTCTCGTGTCCACTTGTTTTCATCATAATGGATGATGCAGCTCACTTGTTAACAGTCCTGATTAGAGGTAGGTCAAACGTCAAAGGTACCAAACGTCAGCGATATTTATGATGTCTGGTCCGATGGAGTTCTCCGCTGTCTATGTTTCAATGAATTTCTGGAAGTTTGCCTTCTTTTCTTCATAGGCAGAAGGGAATTGCCGAGAGAGAGTTGTCCGCGTCCTGATGGACAGGCTTTTTCGTTTCATAAATCTGGAACGCCATGACCGTCCACCTTGGAAATTTTCAATGTTCATTTCCCTGGCGATTGTTTTGGCTTTCAGCCGGATCTGCATAGTGGATACACCTCAGCGACCTACTCTCTGTGTGTTCACCCAGTCCTCAAGAACATTTTCAAGTTCAGGCCACCTGCTTTTATGTCCTCTGAAAGCTTTTCTTGTCTTTTGGCATTGAATCAATTCTTCTCGCTGACGCCTCCAACATCTCACCATAGATTCGTTAACGTCAAGCTTAAGGGGCAGCCGCTCTATTTCCCTCATGGATAGCCAGATCGATGGCCTTCAACTTAAAATCTGCATCATAGGAATTTCTTTGTGTGTTTTCCATTATGAGGGGGTGATTGTGTAAACATATTACCTATATTTTGCTGTTGTGTGCCTTGGGTTGCATGTGCTAAGAATAAAAACTGGCACTTTCTTGTTTTCACTGACTCCCACTGCCTGTCTTGTTTTTGCACTTCCTGCTGGAGCGCCACCTGAGGGCTGAAGAAAAAAATTTGCACAAAAGCCACACCCCTGTATAATCAGCATGGTTCAAAGTGTGTGTGTGTGTGTGTGTGTGTGCGTGTGTGTGTGTGGTGGTGGTGGTGGTGGTGGGGGGTGGTTAGCTGCTTATAGTCTGGAAAATACATTACTCAAGTGTCCATTAAGCTTAATTAACCTGGGTTCATGAACTTTGTCATGTGGGATATTTTTTTGGTAATAGATCTCAGTATATAAGGCAGAAATAGAGCTGAAAGACACACAAATCTCTGGTTTCAGTGGGCTTTGCCCCCCCCCCTGAACCCCCACAGCCCCCAGCTGTCTGGGCAGCCCCCAAACCCCATGCCTTTTTTCATATTTTTTTCTTTACCACAATCTCATTTATGAAATCGTGAATAGAATGGTGCAGACGTGTCGATTGAAAGGTTTCAAATGAACATCTTTATTTTTGGAGGTGTAAATGATCACTTTTTTGCTTTACGTTTATATACCAGCCCTGTCTGGTTATTTATTAACAAACCGCACCATGCTTTTCAATGATTTACGGTTAAATTTAATGTCGCGGAACATCTGTGAAACAAGTTGCTTTCTGCTCTGAGATAGAACCGGAGGTAAAATATTAATAAGAGAAGAAGAGCTGGTGTTTTACTACACGTTACTGAAACAGCACTCGCTAACACAAGGAAAGAACTGATATCATCGATAGGAAGTATTTTTATGATGTCATGGCTTCTGTGTGTTTTATTCTATCAAATAACAGACTCTGAAATCCCCCCCATCTCATCCATGTGAAAGCTAAAAATGAACTCAAATCACTATACCAAGTCACTTTAATCGGAACACCTGGTTATCACTTTGAACATACGGGTGATTATTCAGTCAGCCGAAGCATCAGAGATCAGCGAACATGTGGGATGTTGAGGAGGATGGGTTACAATAACAGAAAACCACATCAGGTTTGTTTTTCGATGTGCCAGATGATAAAACACGAGTCTGAGGGAACAGGGTCACCCACACCGGACGGGTGAAGTCCAAGCAATGGCGTTTCAGTATGCTCCTCAGCCACAAATTCCTTTTCCTGGTTTCCAAAACATCTTGTGTAGTCACCACATGTGCTGTTGTTGTTGAAAAGAAAGCAAGTGAGAGTGCCTGCGAGGAACAGCAGACCGCTACTGTCACTTCAAAACATGTAGTGCAGTGCTTCTCAACCAGAAATAGCTGTTTTGTTTAGATGGTGTTCGTTGTGTCATGCTGTTTTGTGTGTTTGATGGTAGCGGAGGTGGGATTAATGCGCATTTTAAACACAACCCAAGAGTTTGAATTGAGCTTGGAGGGGAGTCCACGCTGCTCTTCGTTGAGAGGAGCCAGTTGAAGTGGCTCAGGCATCTGGTTCGAACGCCTCCCTGGTTTGGTGTTTCGGACATTTCCAACTGGGAACAGACCCCGGGGTTGACCCAGAACACACTGGAGGAACTATGTCTCTCGACTGGTCTGGGTCGCCTTAGGAAGAGATGGATGAAGTGGCTGAGGAGAGGGACGTCTGAACCTCACTGGTAGGCTGCTCTACCGCAGATTAAGGAGATGATGATGATGGAATTAAAGTGATAGGGGTGTGTGGAGGTATGGCTGTGTGGTGGGTGTGGAATCACTCACTTTTTGCTGAACTGTAAACTGCCTTTTCAGTCAATCCGTTTTCACACAGATTGTTTTCACATCCAGTTCTGGTTTTATTATTACAGCATATCCAAGTTAAGAATGTTTGCATCATATGGTTATACGATCACACTGTGTTCACACCACGGTGACCAAGCAATGGATGAGTCACTGAATTAGACAAGCGTCACTGTACACGTGGCTCATTTCAGAATCTTGCATTTCATTCTTGTTTCATTTTTATTTTCAACTTTAAAATATGTTTGCAGGTTGTGCGAGTTGAATTTTTACCCCTCGGACCATGCATAAGTGTAATCGGAGATGGACACTGACACGCACTAAGGGGCTAAATAAAGCAAGTACGGAGAGAATCAATTTAGACAGAAAAAAAATTAAACGGAAAACGACCCCACAACCTTGTGTAATTTCATCTTGTCAAAGTGTGGCTTATTTGATGGATGTAACCTGTGTATTGATTATGTAAATGTATCATAAGCAGACACTTTTATAGATATTTATTCAGTTTGTATAAGATGAGGTTGTTTCTGGGTGTGAGTTTGATGTTTTTGCTTGTTTTTTTTGGAGATTTGGAAATAGGAGTTGTGACCTCTAGTTGATAGCAAGAGGAGTCGCGCATGTGCGTGTGTGTGTGTGTATGAGAGAGAGAGAGAGTTGAGAAACTGAAGAGTGGTCTTGTTTGTATTTTGAAAAGCTTGTCACCAACTGCTGGGTGAAAGGAAGACCAGCGTCCATGCACTCGACACCACAGATAAGCCGTTGTTCTGCCCGGCACAGTCACTTATTTGTGCAGCTTTCGGTGGGGTAATGTTACACGCCTGAACCTAAAGCTATAGAACTACATCTGTAGAGCTGGAGAATAGAAAAAAATAGCTGGAAAAGAATGAAGAAAAAGCAGTTGTCCTGTACTTTTCATACGTTTATTTGCCCTTAAAGTTACACATGATGCCTGCAGTGTCCGTGGCTCTATACCTGTGTGTGTGTGTGTGAGTGAGACAGAGATGCAGTAGGTGCATGCCTGAGGACGTCTCTGGTTAAATATCAAACTGAAAGTTAACTGTTTTTGATCCTGCAGCAATGAGGATTAAAGGTAGGGTTGGCAGCTTTTATCTGTGTACACAAACTGTTATATTGGTTGAAATTCTCTCTACATCCCCGCAGCAATCAATAATTAAAAAGATTTGAGGTAACACACACATTCGCTGACCTTTTGCACCAGCGGGCATATAATGTTAGATCCTTGTTGTGTAATATAGTCTAGTGTTAGGTTATGCTACCCGAATGACGTGTTTATGCTTATACCACATTAATTACATTATTACTGTCATGACATTAAGTACTATGTTAGTAAAAAATGTGAATACAGTGATACCTCAGCTCACGAACATAATTGGTTCCCAGAAAGTGTGTGTGAGGCGAAAAGTTCGTCTTCCGAACATTTATTTCCCATAAGAAACCATTAAAATGAGAATAATCCGTTCCCAGGTCCCCATAAAACATAATTTTCTACTAAATAAGCCTTAAAACTACACAAAAATATACCTTATTTTATGTATAATAAATGTGCTATTGTATTGTAATTAAAGAAATAAACTGTACTGTATAATAAAGTCGTTTTATTTACCTTTGTGATGGTAGTTGATGGCTTGATGGAATGGAGTGGGAGGAGGAGGAGGGAGGGAGGGACTTACTGTTTGGAAGGAGAGTTTGGAAACGCCTACTGTTTGGAAACGCGCATAGCCACACACGCACCCTGAATAGCTTCCTTGTTCTTAAGGATGGTGGTAGACTTAGCGTACTGGTACTGGGACGCTGAGTCACATAAACGCACACCTCGTTCGTGTTTTTCAATGATCTCCGCCTGTGGTGGGTCTTTTTCGGTCCCATAATAGCAAAAGTACACTCAATATGGTCCAAAATGTCTAGCAAACACAAACCACTTCCGCATTCAAAGAAAGGGGTGTGACGAACTGTGACGCTGTGAGCGTGCGTCAGCTTCTCGTGGCCGCCACCGTGGCGCTGTTCAACCGCGTGGTTTGATTCGTCCGCCGAAAACTAGTTCGTCAGCAGAGACAATATGCTCGCAAATTTAATGTTCTTGAGGCGAAAAGTTCGTGAGCTTAAGCGTTCGTCAGCGGAGGTTTTACTGTACTTCCCTATTCCATGTGTTTGGACACACGTATGCGCCGCCTAACTTGAAGACAAAGTTGAAATTCTAATTGTCTTTTAAATATGATCCAGCTAGTCAGTGGCTTGCTTAACTAAATTACTTCCTATGACTGAGTGTGGGCTCATGGACTGCAGATGGGCAAACACAATCTTCTGCGGAATGAAAGACGGTGCGTCGCAGTACCTTCTGCCAGTCGCCCCCCCCCCCCCCCCAAAAAAAAAAAAAAAAAAAAAATCACTATGGCCATGGTGACTTGCTACCAGTTCTCCTGTGGTAAAAAACTTCTGTGTAAAGCAGGAGGACAGGTGAGAGGAAACATTGGTTTTGCTTTGAAACATTGGCGCAGATTGAGGGAGTTAAAGCCTGCAAGGTGATGTCAAAGAGGGTGGACTCCTGAACCACGAGTGGCCTGTCATTTCTGTTGTTTGTTGTTTTACTGGTGTTCTGATGCCCCTCCCCCCAAAGTGACTTGCTTTTTGGCTTCATTCCAAATTAGCCACACTCCCATGGACTTTCTGTAGAATTGAATGTCTGGCATTTTGAGTGTGATTAATGTCAAGCGGAGCTCGGTATAAGGCACAGCCTGAGTTCACTTGTTCTGCTACAGAAATGTAGAGGCTTTTTTTTTAATGTTTTTGCTTCGATGCAAATAAAACGGATAAATTCAATTAATAACTTTAATTTAAATGCTGTGACTCTTGATTGTGTTAAGATGCCAGGTGGGTTCTATTTGTAGGCACCATGTAGCTTAGCTAAAGCTAGTATCTGATGCTTAGTTTAGCTGTCTGATGAAGTGGCAAATGCTGACAAATGTAGCAAATTTTGGGTTTTGTTGGGATTCATAAACGGTTTAAGTAGTTTGCAAAAAAAGTTTCGAGGGCTCGCAAATTTCTTTGTCGCAGTAATTTTTTGAACATGTGAACCATTTTGACTGGAACGTGTTCAAAATTTCTGTGGAAATTAATTTTTTTGTCAGCGGCAAATAGACACTAATCATAGAGCTGAATGAAGCTGAGGTTCTCCATCAGTGACCCATTTAAAAGCTGAACCCCCCCCCCCCCTTTGTGCATTCAGAGAAAATGCTTCACTGTTAACCCTTTAACGCCCAAATAATTATTTGCATAAAAAAAAAAAATTGTCACGACTGTTTCCTAATCAAAAAGGCCTAAGGAAACACCCCGAACACATTTCTTTCAACAAAATTATAATACACTTAATAATAATAATAATAAGAAGAATAACAACTTAATAATAATAATAATAATAACACTCTCAAATTCATGAACAGTCCTGCACACTCAAGGTCGTCTCACAGCTGACTGAGGCATGTTGGACCAAGCTGTGTTGCATCAGGCGACGCCACAACAAGTATAGAACACTTGAGCATCACTGAGTGCAATGCGTCTAGTAGCATTTTTTAAAGAGGACCATATGGTCCTGCTGGCATTAAAGGGTTAATGGGCAAAGCACATCGAATGTTGAGTAACTTTATTTAAACATTTCTGAAAAGCAAGAGAGTGCATAGTTATACTTTTTATAACTTGTACATTAAAGAAGGACCAAGTGCACATGAATTTCTTATTAAATCCTAACCAATAGAATATATTATATATTCCATAAATATTGGATCACATCCCACATAGGGTCACCGTCAGGGACGATCATCCATTTCCCCCTTCCTTCTTTCATGCATTTATTCCTCTTTATGTCAATTTATTTTCTTGTTTTCTTATTTCTCAGGCATCCCTTCTTCCCTCTTTTTATTCATCCATCCCTGACTCCCTCTTTTCCTGCATTCTTTCATTCTATCCAGACAACCAACCATCTATCCCTTCTTGGCTTTTTTTCCCTCATCACTGGAGTTGAGTGGAACAGAAGTCTGAGTTCTGTCTGTTCGTCCATAAGATTTGTTAGTGCAGTAGTTCACATTTGGTCTCTGGGTCCGGACCCTGTGTGTGGTGGGTTGGTGTTTTTTTTTTTGGTTGGTTTTTTTTGCTTCATTTAATTAATCACCAGACTCTCATCCATCCATCCGCCCAGCCGTCATCCACTTCATCTTCCTCCATTCATTCATTCATCTGTAACAACGAATTCTAATTTTGCCCTTATTTTCTCTGTCCATTGAACCATCCATCTCTTACCGCCACATTTTTCTCTTCATCCAATCAGTCCTCTGACGCTCTAATTCATCTTTTTGCCTGTCTCTGACTCAATTTTCTGTTTAATCATTACTTAAGTCTTTCCTCCATTGGTTCCTCCATCTTTCCATCAGTTGTTGTTTTCATCCTTATTTTATCCAATCAGACATCATTTCCTCCTCCTTTCTCCCACCCAGTCATCCATGTTCTCCACACTCCCTTTTCTGATTGTTTATCGTCCATCCATGCATCCCATGTTTCCTTCATTCAGTCATTTATGCCACCATCTTCCAAACCTCACGTCAACATCAAGCATTCCTTCCTTGCTGCTGCTCTTCTTCCAGCTGTGTTCTGCTTTAGACGTACAATGTGAGAACTGGACTACGAATAAAAACATAATAGTGCTGACTCGGTTCGAGCTTGTCGTGTGTCATCAGGCGACTATTTTGTTCGTTTAGGTCTCATATTATAGATGGTCTTGTGATTACGAAGTCAACTCTCTTTGCCTGGATTTGTAATTGTCTGTCACATGATCTTAAATGGCTTGCTTATGATGTCATGCATGTTGGGTCTGGGAAAGCATGAGCATAAACACGCTTCTCTATTAACAGACCCTGATGCCAAGAGCGCAGCAGGAAGTGGCAGGCATAATCACAGATAATGAGATTTAGAGATACTGCCCAATGCTCAGCATGTCTATAAAAAGACCCCGCGAGCGACTGGTGTCTGTAGAGTTGTTGGTGTAGATGTTGGCTGTTAGAGCATGGAAGAGATTACTCCAAAATCAAAACTTGGAGGAGCAGAGTGAAAATATAAATTGTGAACACTTTTTTTTTTTTTTTTTCCCTCTTCTGGATTCTCAGAGCTGTAGCTCATGAATGGTGTAACGCCACGGATATAAAACCTGTAATTACAATAAAACTTCTGACAGCTGTATTATCAGCGAGTTCTAAATGAGCTCGACGAGACGACCTATGTGGTTTCCATGACATCTCAATAGATACACATAAAACCTAGTTTTACTGTTTCTTAGCCAGTGTGGCGAATGGCTCATAAATGCTCTCAAAACAGGAAAGATCTCCTGGCTACATGTTTCACAAATTTACAGATTTTTTTTTTTTTGAGCAGCCACGCCTGTACATGGTGGAATGTTATTAATGCAGGTATTAGTTGGTTTCGGATAGCTGTTAAATACAGCTTTGAAACTTAAAAATGTAAACATTTTCATATTTTTGCAAGAACTGTTTATTATTTTGGCACTAAATGTAAAACAAAGCATTAGTAGAGCCGATGATTTTCCGTGAGCGTGGAAAATGGAGGGAAATTTGGATAATGAAATGGAGACTGACTCAAATTAACTTTTTAATTTTTAAACTAATTTAGTTATTACTGCTCAAAGAAATCACAACAAAATGTCAAACCTCGACACAATCCGTTTCGAGTCCTCATGAATGTGTAGCAGTTGTTTACTTCCACTTGGCGTGTGTGTTTGTGTAAACGGTGGTGCTATTGGTGTACCATGCTACCCTTCTTCTTTTTCATTTCCTTTCGAATGTTCCCTTTCAGGGGTTGTCACAGCAAATCATCTGCCTCCATTTTCATGGAAGTCATTATTGATTTGCATATTTGATTTGGCATAGGTTTAAACGTCAGATGTCCTTCCTGACACAACCCTTTAGCAAGGGACAGAAACACGCTGACGGCTATGCAGCTCCTCTTGTAGAAAGTCAGCAATGGTTCTTTTACATGAACCTCTCACCATAGACAATGAGAGACATGGCCCGCCTTTGATAACCCAGTTAGCTGCACTGGGGGGGACAGTGACAACCTTGTGGAGAGTGGAACACACCGAGGCATTCCCAGGCCAGCCAAGAGACTGTCCCTCCTACATGGTCAAGGTCGACCACGGGGTCCCTTCCTGATTGGACATCACATGTTCAGGAGGCGTTCTACTCAGATGCTTGAGCAGCCACAATTGGCTCCTCTCAATGCAATGAAGCAGCGGTTGTCCTCCCGGATATGACGGAACTTCTCATCATATCTTTGAGGGCGAGCCCTACCACCTTCCAGAGGAAGCTTATTTCAACCGCCTGTATCCACGATCTTCTTCTTTTGGCCATTTAACACCCCCCCAAAAAAAAAAAAAAAAAAAAATTTCCCCCCAGAAAAGAAACAGAAAGGAAAAGGAACTAAAATTACTTTTCTTTTATTTTTTATTTGGGTAATAGAACCTATGAACTGGATTTTAGTAGTGTGGAATTTCGAAAAAGGTGGTTAAAACCACCTAATGATGAAAATATTTATATTTTTAGTGTAACAGCAGAATTTGGAAAAAAATCATTTAATTTTCTTTCAAGGGTTTTTTTTTCTTGGTTTCAACAAATTGAACAAGTTTTTGAAACCAAATAAAATATGCAATGCATGTGCAGTGAATAGATTTAAATACAGTGGCACTTTTCTCAGGAACAATAGCTTTTTAATGCATTAATTTTGTTTATTTATTTTATCTGTTTTATTGTTGTTATTATTGTGGGGCCTGTGGTGTAGTGGTTAGGATGCTGGATTCATGATCAGGAGGTTGTGTGTTCGAATTCCAGTTAGGCCCCCACTGTGCCCCTGGGCAAGGTCTGAACCACAATTGTGCCTCTGTTGTACCAGTAAAATATACTGGAAAGGTAACCTGCGATGGACTAGCATCCCATCCAGGAGGAGTTGTACTCCTGGCAGCTTCATGCTACGGAAACTGGGGATAAGCACCGGCCTGATGAGCCACTAGGCTCGGGTGTAAAAAGCCCAATGGACTACCTCTTGATGTTGTTGTTTAAAATGGTAGATGGGATGCATGTGGGCTGATTATTTGGTTGTTTATGTTGGTCTGCACTGTGTTTAAGTAGCCATGTGTAATTTTGTGTTCGAATGCACAGCTTTACTTTCACTGCTATGCCACTAACAGTGTGAACATGTCACACACAAAACACTGCCTTACTTCCATGGATTGTACATTTAAAATGTAAACTCTAAATCAGTTGAAATGGAATCAAGATGCATATATCAAGTCTGTGGCAGTGTGCATGGACTCGATAGCCTACAGCTGCATAGAAATGAGAACATCACTGGAATCTGAACACTGTTAGATTATTTTCTTGTGCTATATTCTTCTATTTGTACATTTGTTATCAGGTAACCACACAGGGTTTTTAAGGATTATTTTGGCTTCATCCACATCTTCGATTAATCAGAAAATTACACTGAGAACGTTTTCAATAGCTTTGTCAGACAAGTGAAGCTAAAGTTTTGGGAGAATGTGTGCTATGAGGCTCATGCATAGGGCCACAGAAACTGTTAGAATTTCAGTTTTGCATGTCTTCTGTTTAAGCCAGTGAAACAAAATGAAAATCATTTCAGAACATAGCAGAATGATGTTTTCTCAGGTTCGTTTAACTCCAATTATTTTCCTTTTTGTTTTCGTTCTCTCAAGTTCATGAGATTCACGATTGCTGGACTGCTCTTGCTCTCCCTGACCTGCCGTCTCTGCCACTGCTCTATGGCTCACAGGTATGTCATCTTGCTCTCGTGTGTGTGTGTGTGTGTGTGTGTGTGTGTGTGTTTTCCTCAACAAGGCAGTGTGTCCACAAATCTGGATTAAAGATCATGTGACTTATTTATTTTCTTCAGGCAGATGGAGCAGGTGTTATGAGTTTGAGTCCATTTATCAGTCTGAGATTCTCGTTAGTGTGAGATCTCCAGAACAGGTGGTTGGATGTTTGTAGGATTTATGCGGAGTCATCACTATAACTGTGAAATTTTATATTTTTATATAATATATAAACCTCCATATATAATATAACACACCTCCATACTCGAATTTTTTAGAGGTCGAACAAATCGGAATTAGGGCTAGAGGATTCTGTGACGCCAGGAACATTCAGCCGGACCCAAAAATGCAGGAGACAGAGTGTGATGAAAACGGATGAGTTTCATTGTTCTCAGGGAAGGCACTGTAGCACGGGGAAATCGTAGTCACTGTTAGAGATATGGAGAA
>CM045737.1:6453006-6488006 GCA_024760905.1 Plotosus lineatus | reverse complement strand
ATGAAGGTTAGCCTCAGTAAATCAGAATATATGTGTGTGAACGACAAGGACCCAAGAGGAACGGTGAGGATGCACGGAGCAGAGATAAGGAAGGTGGAGGATTTTAAGTACTTAGGCTCAACAATCCAGAGCAATGGAGAGTGTGGAAAAGAGGTGAAGCGTGTGCAGGCAGGTTGGAATGGTTGGAGAAAAGTATCTGGTGTGATGTGTGATAGGAGGGTATCGTTAAGAATGAAAGTGTACAAGACGGTGATGAGGCCAGCGATGTTGTATGGTTTAGAAACAGTGGCCCTGGGGAAAAGACAGGAGGCGTAGCAGAGATAAAAAATGTTGAGGTTCTCTTTAGGAGTAACAAGGGTGGATAGGATCAGGAATGAGTACATCAGAGGGACAGCACATGTAAGCGGTTTTGGAGACAAAGTCAGAGAGGCTAGATTGAGATGGTTCGGACATGTACAGAGGAGGGATAGTGAGTATATTGGTAGTAGGACGCTGGGGTTGGAACTATCAGGCAGAAGGCCGAGAGGAAGACCAAGGAGAAGATTTATGGATGTGGTGAAGGAGGACATGAAGGTAGTTGGAGTAAGAGTAAAAGATACAGAGGATAGGGTGAGATAGAGGAAGATGGTTTGCTGTGGCAACCCTTAAACGGAAAAGCTGAAAGGAAAAGACGAAGAAGTAGTTTCAGTTCGACAGCTGAAGATAATTTCATTAACATTAGGTTTATGAAATGGGCCAATCACACCTCCTTTCCAAAACCTGTGGATGGCTGTACACAGGAAATGTTCTCATGATCTGAGAGACCCAAAACTGTTGATGCAAGGATGTGGCACGTTGTTTGATTTCTGCTTTCGGTATTATAAAGAAGTTGTTGTGTTTTCACTGTTTGACATTGAGATGATCTGAGATGCTGCACCTGAGTTTCATGGTTTTAATAAGGGTGTGTAGAGTTTTTATATCCACCCATTTGCTGTTGTTTAACCCGAGACACAGAAATGAGGTTTTCGTTTCTCCTCTTTATACTGTATTGTGTTATCCACCTGCTCGTTTTGACCTTTTTTTTTAAACTTTTTTTAATAAATACAGATTTGATAACCCAACAGGTCTTAACACGTTTTTCTAACAGCACACACAGAGCTTTCCAAGCAATTGTAATCTTGAGTAGTATGGGGGACCAATGAAGAGCTGTCCTGATTCAAAGTACCCATCTGGGCTACTGATGAACAGAAAAATCAACATTTCTCTTTTATCCATTTGTTTTGTTTGCGAGTGCTTAGGTTTTCGTGTGGTGCTACTCACAGCAGCCACTAGAGGGGAGACTTGTTCATCGGACAGTGACGTACCATCTCCTTATTCTTGCACCAATTCTATTGAGATGGTTGTTTTAAGGATAGCAAGCTACTGTGTGTGTGTGTGTGTGTGTGTGTGTGTGTGTGTGTGTGTGTGTGTGTGCGTTAAATATCGTTTCACACATCTGGGGGTGGAAGTGAAACTGTTAGATCACCCTGACATTTTTCATGTCTTGGAGGGTGTGAATGTTTCCTGTGTGAGCCTGTTTTCTTTCTCGTGTGTGTGTCTGATACCGCAGGTCTGCTGGAACTGCTGGAATATTAACAGTTTTATATTCTCTTGTTCTCTTTACTGAGTTCAATTTTTATTCATTTGGGATACAGAATTGGCCTACCTTTACTTCATATCATAATGAGAAAACTTTGTGTATGTGCGCATGCTATGGAGAATGTGTGTGAGAGAGGTTGTGAGTGAGCGAGATGGTGTTTGAGAGACTGTTAGAGTGAATGTGTGTGTGAGTGGGTATGAGAGAGAGGGGGAGTGTGTGTGTGTGTGTGTGTGTGTGTGTGTGTGTGTGTGTGTGTGTGTGAGTGTGAGAGAGAGAGAGCGAGTGTGTGTGTGTGTGAGTGTGTGTGTGAGAGAGACCGAGAGATGGAGTGTGTGTGTGTGTGTGTGTGTGTGTGTGTGAGAGAGAGAGACAGAGAGAGAGAGAGAGAGAGTAGGTGTGAGAGAGTGAGAGGGAGTGGGTGTGAGAGAGGGAGTAGGTGTGTGTGTGTGTGTGTGTGTGTGTGTGTGTGTGAGAGAGAGAGAGAGAGAGTGGATGTGTGTGTGTGAGAGAGAGGGAGAGAGAGAGGGGAGGGAGTGGGTATGTGTGTGTGTGAGAGGGAGTGGGTATGTGTGTGTGTGCGAGAGGGAGTGGGTATGTGGGTATATATGTGTGTGTGTGTGTGTGTGTGTGTGTGTGAGAGAGTGAGTGTGTGTGTGTGAGGGGGAGGGAGTGGGTGTGTGTGTGAGAGAGGGAGTGGGTGTGTGTGTGAGAGAGGGAGTGGGTGTGTGTGTGAGAGGGGGAGGGGGTGTGTGTGTGTGTGTGTGAGGCAGAGGGAGTGGGTGTGAGAGAGAGACAGGGGGAGTGTGTGTGTGAGAGTGTGTGTGAAAGAGAGAGGGAGTGTGTGTGTGCGCGCGTGAGAGAGGGAGGGTGAGAGAGAGAAAGGGGGAGAGTGGGTGAGAAAGAGAGAGAGGGGGAGTGTGTGAACGAAAGAGAGAGAGGTGTGTTAGGAGTGATGTAGAGGGGGAAGTGGGTGAGAGAGAAAAAGGGAGTGGGTGAGAGAGAGAGAGAGGAGGGGTGTGAGTGAGAGAGAGAGAGAGGGAGTGGGTGTGTGTGTGGGGGTTGTGAGAGAGAGGGTGTGTGTGTGTGAGAGAGAGAGAGAGAGAAGGGGGGTGGGAGTGTGTGAAGGGAGTGTGTGAATGTGAGAGGCATGGACTGAGTGTATGTGTGTGTGAGAGGGGGGAGGGAGAGCGCGAGCAAGAGATTTCTCTTGTTGGACTCTAGGTGGTGCTCTGTATCACAAGTGCTGCTGTTGGGGTTTGTGTGCTCTTTCTCTTTGTATTGAACACACACATGCAGACTTCCTTCAAATAAAAGTGAATTAAACACTAGTTTGTTTGCACTTTCATCTTCAGTCGGGTGCAGTAATCCGGCACCCATCAATGGTACGCAACTGCTGCTGCTCAGTCTATTCAGTAAACTGTGTGTGTTGAATAAAAGGTGGGAAGACGGAATCGATGGCATTAGAACGATGCACTTTGTCAGCGAAAGCTGAGACCCGTTTGAATGTGTCGCGGTGAGTCAGCACAACCTGCCCTGACTTTATGTTAAATGCCTCCCGACATGGATGCTGTCGTTGATTCTATTTCCCTGCTTTAACTAAAGTGATACAGTATCGTCCCCCTCAGCTCGTCTCCTTCATCCCAAGACACGCACGAGTTTTATTTATTTTCACTTTTTTTGAATATAACTTTCTTTCCCAGTGCAGTGGTTTGTTACATGCAGGGAAATGATTCAGCGGTGCATGTTCGCAAAGATGTGGACGATCTCCATAATTCAGGGTGTTATCTTCCATTCAGAACCTGTTGCTGATGTGATGCGATGTGTTCTGTATTTTATACGGTATCTGCGCATTATCGCTGTTAAATATGCACTGTCCTCAGTCTGAGTGTGTTTAGAGCTGAAACCGAATTCACGGTTTAATCTTCAATTCACGGTTTAATTTGTAAGCTTTTTTGCTTGGTTGGAAATATTCTGGAAGAATGGAGTGCACTTTTCAAAACAATGAATGAATAAACAAACAAATAAGTAAATTCACAATTATCCGAGCCTGTTACTTGGAATTTCCTGGAGTGCACACTGTTATACAGTCTTAAACTGGGGGGACAAAAACTGCATGCGAGAGAGGAAATCGCGGCATTGTCTTTGAAGCATGATGCAAGTCTTTAACAAATTATCAGTGTGTGCAAAAGCACAAAAATGCCACACCCTCCTGCTTTGCGCTCTTTCCCCGACCACTAAGTGTGTGTGTGTGTGTGTGTGTGTGTGTGTGTGTTTATCCCCTGAGAAGAAGCATGGCGTGGCTGGTAGAGCCTGTGTTTTTAATTGGGTGTTGACCCAGGCACATGTTATCTTCTGTCAAACATGTCCTGACCCCGCCCAGATAGCGCCTGGCACCTGACCTGGCCTCCACCTACCCCATTACATCATCACCCCCAGAGGAAGCCCTGCACTAGTTTGTTTTCCCAAGCCGTCTATCCTCTGCAGACATGCAGGTAGCAAAGAGAGGCTCTTTCGGAGCAGCGAAGAATGTATATTAAACACAGCTGGACTGTGGGAGCTGTAACGGAGGTGTTTCAGTACCTGAACCTGTTACCTGCTGCCTCCTTTTGGCACTTCTTCTGATTGTTTGGATTGCACTGGATATCCTTTCTCTTGTATGTTTTTTTTTTTGTGTGTGTGGGGGTGAATATTCCTGAAGATTACACCACTACAATAACAAATTTTTTGGAGAAGTACCGAAAATGTAACGAGTAACCAGAAAACCTGTTCCTGGATCAAGTAATCCTGCAGCACGGGGTCACTTCTTGTGAAAACATGAAAGGTCGTAGCTTGTTTACTGCACACGTGAAGTAAAAGTGTTGCACTGCACAAATGGAGTTTCTCAAAAGCCTTGTGCCCACCGTGATCTCCGGGGATGGTGGAGGAGCGGTGGAGTCTGGGGGGCTGTTGCCGCGGGATACAGGCCCACGCTTACTCAGAGTGAAGCGCCTTAATCTGCTGTCAATGGGCCCAACCATCGAGGAAGACCACGAAGGGTCTGGCCAAACGAATCGACTGTCTCGACTTATCCGACATCGTGCAAAAGGTATTAGCAAAGGTAGAACATGCGCCATAATGTTTACTTGGGTATATTATTGGGCCCTGTACCAACATTTAGATTAGCATTGAAATTTTGTTTTAAAATGAAACTAATAGATCACATGTACACACACACTCACTCACACACACACACACACGTACGTGTATGTATAACTTTTTATTTAAATTTTTTTTAGACATATTAGCGCAGCTTGTATACACTGACCATCTGAACCTTCAAGCAGAACAGACATGGGAAGCTTAGATGCACCAGAGAAAGTTGCTCAGACAGCATGCTATCGAAGTTCATAAAGGAGAATGACTCGTAGAAAAAGAAGCGTTTTATGAAACCTCTCGGTGTTTAATGTTGCTGCAGACGTGACGACAGTTGAAAATAATTCAAGTTCATCTTGATAGACATCGTTCAAAGCCTGAGGCATACCATAGAAGTCTATAGGTATCATGATACAAGAGATTCTTTGTCTTTTTGCTCACTGTACTACACACACTGCAACACAGACAGATTTCTGACGACAGACCGTATCACCTCTCGAGTTTATACATGTTAAAACTTTTTGTGGAATTTTATTTACATTGAATCTACAGGCTTTTAGTCTGACTACGTTGGCGTGGTAACATGCAATGCTCTGTCCCCTCCTGGTTTTTTAAGAGAGGCAGAAATAAAAAGGTTTCCATATTTCCAAACTCTGTTTGTGTCGATAGACCTGCTGTATAAAATCTCCGAATCTTAGTTTTTTTTTTTTTTTACGAAGAAATATATTAAGAAGGAAATTGAAGTTAGAATATTTTTTTCCCTTCCTCGTACAGAGAAACGCGGCAGTCATAAGGTGCTTCATAAAGTTGTTGACTTGCCATTGTGCAAATTTCTTTGTAGGGTAGTTTACCTGTCACGACATGTACACAGTGTGTGTGCGCGTGTGTGGCACTGTTCCCACTTGCCTCAGTATGTTATATACAGAAACAGAAGCCAGACCCTGATCTACAGGTTTGGAAAGCTGCCTGGCGGCTTTAATAACAAGACCAACCAGACCTGCCTCGAACAAGCCCTTCAATAATTGACTGTCCACAACTTCAAAACAAAACTCATAACAAAAAAGGGAATAATGCCGAGTGCGCTGCTTCAGTTCAAGTCGAATAAACACTAAGACGGTAATGTTCTGTAAATATTGGTTGATGACCTTGTAGCCTGATTTTCGTTATCCATTTGAATAAAGTTCATGCAAAAGGATCAACAACGATGCTCTGACAGTACTATTGCAGGCACGTTACGGATGGCGGTTGTGGGCGGTACATATTCCTTTAAGGTCGAGCCATAAAACACCTACACGTCTACAGTGATGTCAGAGTAACCACTTCATGTTGGTGGGGAGGTATTCAACTTGAAAGAAACCTTGTTCATCTGTTTTGTGAGATAGTTAACAGCTGAAGTTAGTGATGCAGAGGTCCAGTAAGGGTTCCTGCACTACTGATTAAAAATAACACAACAAACCAAAAATAGTAAACAGGTCTCAGCCTTTCACATGTGACTTTTTTTTTGTGGTATATGTCAGATGCCAAACTTTACACTTGGCACTATGCAGTCAGACAAATAATGTTCTCCTGGAAACCGTGAAACTCGGACTTGTCCATCGGACTGCAGGATGGAGAAGCGTGATTTGTCACTCCAGAGAATGCATCTCCGCCGCTCTAGAGTCAAGAAGTCTTGTGCTTTACACCAATGCATCCGACCTCTTGCATCGCGCTTTGATGTATGGCTTGGATGCAGCTGCTCGGCCATGGAAGCCCATTCCATGAAGCACTCTACGCACTGTTTTTGAGTTAATCTAAAGGCCACATGAAGCTTGGTGGTCTGTAGCGATCGACTTTCCAAGTTATTTCATGTGGCTACCACTTTATGGCCAAGTTGCTGCTCTTCCCAAATGCTTCCACTTTGTTATGATACCACCGACAGTTGACTGGAATATTTAGTAGTGAGGAAATTTCATGACTGGACTTGGTCCAGGTTGGTACCACACTGGAATTCACTGAGCTCCTGAGAGTGACCCATTCTTTCACAAATGTTTGTAGAAGCAGTCTGCATTCTTCAGTGCTTAGATTTATACATCTGTGGCTGTAGAAGTGATTGGAACACCTGAGTTTGATTATATGGACGGGTGAGGGATACTTTTGGCAACATAGTTGATGTTCAGACAGTCTTGGCTTGGTGGTTAAGGCTCTGGATCAGAAGGTTAGTGGTTCAAGCCCCAGTACCACCAAGTTGGGCCCTTAAGCAAAGCCCTAAACCCAGTGCTTCTCAATTATTTTCTGTGGACCCCCTCTTGGAAGAAAAAACATTTCACGCCCACCCCCACCACCCTGCAAGCGACTATAAATAGTATTCTTTGTCGATAAAATTATTAGTACACCTCTGCATATCATTATATCTTTATTAACACTAAAAACAAATTTAGCTCCACTTACAATCAAGAAAAACTTCATTAACCTTGTTTTTTTATCTGTAATAGAAAAGATTTAAAGTGCACCAATGTGCCTGAAATAAAAAAAAAAAAAAAAAATCATTATTTAAACTCATTCAACTTTTTTATGTCTGAATACCTCCGTCTCTCTCCACCTTTCTCTTCGTTCCTGTTAGAAAATTTTACGTGTTTTTTCTTGAGTTTTTTTTTTTACTGCACTTCATATCGTTTGCTCGTGCAAAAAAAAACGCTGCACCTTAGCGTGACAATGAGAGCGCTACTGCCAACTAGTGGAGGGGAGGTGCAATTACATTTAATTCTTGTACACTCTTCCAGAAAAGCATGTTCCCCAGAGTCATACACCTCCCCCAGGCATCATACCGCCCCACTATTTGAGAAGCACTGCCTTAATCCTCAAACTGCTGAGTTTGTATAAGGCTAAAGATGACTAAAGTCTCATTAATTGCATTGTCTGCTGAAAAATTGACCGTTTTTGACCGTGCCATACAGTTTCTTAAAAGTAAAAAGTTTTCCTGTATGCTGGTAATAAATTTCTTCTAAATCTCAAAACAACACCATGAGGCTACGGACACTGCAGTTTGTCATGACAACTATGTTTAGACAACAAATTAAAATGATAAAAATAACATATAATTTTATTTGATATATTTAACAGCAACAGCAATACAATCTCCAACTATGCATTTAATAAGAACAAAAACTGTCAAACTGTTTGCGTTCCTCTTTTTTATGAATTTCTGGGCTAAAAATAGTTATATATAATCACATAAGACAGACAGTCACACTTTTACATGCATTCAAAGATAACACAATAGGATGTGGAGAATGTGCAAATATTTAATTTAAAACTTGATTTCTTCAAAGCTATTTATAAAACCTGTCATTTATATTGTATGATGAATATAAATAAACAATTCAGTCAAGCATTTAGCTAATATAAAGTTTTTACTGAACACACCAGACCGGTGTATTTTCTTTTCGATTGCAGCATCCACCCTTTACAAAAGAAGCAATTTATTGGTGTATAAATAGCAAAATTTTCCAATTTTCGTGTGGTTTTCCACAGTTTTATTCAGTAAGCTGCCACCTTTTTTTATACACAATGTTACTGGAACACATGTATAATACAAGACCTATAAACAAACAAACAAAAAATTAAATTGTAACACTTTTAAGGAATTTATGTCTATTTAAAAAAAAACAAACAAACAAAATATCATGTAACACCCAAAGCACTTCTCACGAACGGGAACGCTGTTTATTAATGTAGTATAAAACTGTTAGCATTTATCTTCTCATTTAACAAAACTTCTCTGAGCAATTACACACTCATACAGTATACAGGGTTTAAATATTTTTTTTGGTACAAAATAGACCGTAAACTAACAGTTTAGCTTGTACCCTGAACATATTTGCATAGTGTGCATTTGCATTGATTTGTTGTGTTGTTTTGGAATACAGGCTTGTTACAGATGAACACCCAGCTAACCATAACAGCGTCAGTGCTTCTTATTGAACGTGAATGCAATTTTTCATATAGAATGTTGTTTAGGACTGCTGTTATTATGTTCCCCACACCCAAAGCACAAACTTCGATCTTGTTTATCTTGAAATTGCTTCCGTGGTATTATTTTACCAATCAGAAGAACAGAGAAGACTTTTCTTCTCCAAAGGAAACTTCTTCAAGGAAATGTTATTGGGGATTCTTTGAAATTCCAGAGCACAAATCAATACTATATTGGTGACATAAGCAGCAAAAATATTTAACGTAAAAGTTTCTCTCTATAAACACACACACACACACACATACATACAGACATCCCTCACTTTCCGCGGTTACTTGGGACAGATCCACACGTGACCACCAAATTCTGCGAAGTATGATCCCCCACCCGACTGACATCTACATACATGCATATGTGTATATAATATCAATAAATACATATTCAACACTATAATTGCTTATAATAACAATTACACATTTAAAGAAATAATGCATAAGATGTAAATAGAATATAAACACACACAGATGCATGCAGATGCACCTCACAAAAATGTAACTAGTTTTGATGGGAGGTTTTGGGTTGTTTTTTTGTTTTGTGTTTGTTTAGGGTTTTTTATTTATTTATTTATTTATTTATTTATTTTTGCATAATTGGCCTTGCTTTTATGGCACTTTTCTTAACTTTTTCCCTATTCTTCCTTAATTTCCTTATTTTTTAATTCAATGAAGATTTAAAAAAAAAACAACGCGATGCACTGAAGTCACATGAATTGAAGTGCGAAGTAACAAGAGATCCCTGTGTGTGTGTGTGTGTGTGTGTGTGTGTGTGTGTGTGTGTGTGTGTGTGTGTATATATATATATATATATATATATATATATATATATATATATAGCCCTCTCAATAAATTGAATAGTAGTAGGCAATTTGATAAGAGTAACAGGCAGGCAATTATGCGTAAGCAGAGCAATGGCAGCGCAAGCAGCCATTGTAACAGTGGAGAGGGTGTGTGTGTGTGTGTGTGTGTGTGTGTGTGTGTGTGTGGGGGTCCGGTGGATCCTCCCCTCGGGAAAATTTTGTATACTTAGATATTAAATGGTGCATTCTGGTGTATTCTGACTGCAAAAATATGATAGATTTAGCAGTGCTTCTCAAGGTTAGTACATTGTAATGATGTTTGTGACTGTTATTACCAATCACCTTGAAGTAGGCCTGCTATATAGGCACTATATTATATAAATTTATTTCTGAAGCAGTGTTACTAATCATAGAAATCATTTTCCCAATATTTTATAGAATTTTATAGGCTTTATATATTGTCAGTTGGTCCCACTTTCAAGTTTGGCAAAATTTGCTTAGCTTTACAATTCCATAAACATAGGAGACTTGTGTGAAAACATTACTCACACAGATATATATATATATATATATATATATATATATATATATTTTTTTTTTTTTCCCATTCAAGTTGTTTGTCAAAGTTCAAAAGTACTGGTTGAGCTGGCTGATGTATCACATCCACAGTATTATATTGTATAGTATAGATCTACATGTAAATTTGATCTGTAACTTAGAAGTTATAGCATGCAAAATATGTACATCATATTATATCATCTTTATGTGATATTCAACTGTCATGTAGTTGTGTGTAGTTTGACCGTAAGCTGTGCGAGGGCGCTGTGTCGTGAAGACGTAAACAGTGCAGCTTTGCTACAGCCATACAAATCAAGCAAGCGGAATTTCTTGAAAGCATGAGAATGATGGAGAATGATTCATGGCTAATCACGGTTTCATCATGTCTGTATCACTGCCGATCATGTCTTGAGAGCGGACGGAAAATGGACACTTCACTGCCCTAGCACTGCCTAATCGCAGGAGGCATCCTCATAAAATTATGAAAGGCTCTTGGATCTTCGTTACACAGCTCATCTGGAATTCCGATCCCTCAAGGAATCAAATTAAAGTTGAGTTTGTCAAGCAGGGGAATGCGCTTTGAATTCACGTCTTGTGGGCGTGGCCTGCAGCGCGCGCGTGATAGACAGAGAGAGAGAGAGAGAGAGAGAGAGAGAGAAGGAATAACACTCATCTGTATCAGTCTGTATCAGTTGGTTCTGTTGGTGTTGGAGCATGAAGATGAGGACATCACGGCATTGAGGGTTACTATTCACACCTTGACATCTAGACTGCAAGTGCCGAGCTCTCAGAAAATGACGGTATTTTATATGCCGTGATACAGAAGTGAAACAGAAGTGAGAGAGACGTGATCAAGTAGTTGTTGAACGGTTTTAGGTAGTGCTATGTACGTGCTATGGACATGGAAAAATCCATTTGTCAGTGATAAGCCACTATTTGTCGTGATACCAACGTGTAACACCCGCCCAATGGCCATGCTCTGGCCGTGACAGACCCCTAAACTTTTGTGTGTTATCACGTCTCCCCAAGTTTTGATCACTGCCAGAACACGGATTATTACGTGTGTTTCACATGTGTTGCACGTCTTTAGAACGTCTTTACCACGAGGTTGTCCGCGGTGTAAAGTTTTGAGCAGTTCAAAACTTTTTTCCACGTCCAGTGCCGTTCAGATTTTCCCCCACGTCCTGCCACATCTAAAAATCGACTGTAGCACGTCTTAAACTCAACATCAACATGAACAACACTGTCTGCTTCACAGGAAAACAGTTTTGGACGGGTTATGGCCGTGATTAAGCTGTAAAACGCTGTGTGACCGGGGCTTCAACCAATCGCAACTGTTATTAATTGACCTTGTGTTAGTTGTGTACGTTGTATTTTCGGTCTCTTGCTGAAAAAGTCCTTGATATTTCCTTGCCGCTTGGACATCGTAACGAACATGTACAGTTGTTTATAAATAAGCTTATTTTGAATCCGACATTTGTTGATACTAAGAAATGCAAATCGAGCCTCGAAAACAAAACCGGTCACCCATGTGTACACAAGTACACATGTACACAAGCGCTTAGCAGCCATGTACGTTGTTCTCTGTCTAAAACCACAATTATCTCAAGTTACCTGTTAATATGAAGATGAATAAAACCGTACAATCCTAAAAATAAAAAATCTTTCAAATTTATTTTTTAAAAAACGTTTCAGAGTAGACGGCAGCAGGGCTATTCTCGGCGGCAAAATCACCGGTTGCCGGCAGCTAATGAGTGTGCTGTGTGTGTGTGTGTGTGTGTGTGTGTGTGTGTGTGTGTGTGTGTGTGTGTGTGTGTGTGTGTGTGAGACGTGAATTCAAAGCGCATTCCCTGCTTGACAAACTCAACTTTAATTTGATTCCTTGAGGGATCGGAATTCCAGATTAGCTTAAATGCACCCACATTTATTAAACATTTACTGAATTAAACAACTTAAAAAACTAAACTAAAAACTAAAGAGTGAAGCTTCCTCTGTCTCTATCTGGGAGGCCAGTGGGGCGGGATGCAACTTGCACGTCGTGTGAAATTTTGATTGGTAGGTTTGAATTTTGAATTTCTTTTCGTAAGAGGAGGTCGACTCGTATCTTGGGAGATAGCCAATGGAAGGGAGCTGCATCATCTCTCCTAGCCAATGGGAGGCCAGTGGGATAGAATGTTGGGAGATAGCCAATTGGAGGCCAGTGGTGCGGGATGTTGGGAGATAGCCAATGGGAGGTCAGCAGGGCGGTATGTTGGGAGACAGTCAATGGGAGAGCAACTCGTGCATTGTTTGAATTTTTGAGAATGTGATTTCGTAACCTGAACTTGTTTCGTATGCAAACACAAAAATTTTAGGAAATGTTTATCGTAACCTGTATTTTTCATTTGCTAGGACTATCGTAAGGTGAAGTATCACTGTGTGTGTGTGTTTGTGTGTGTGTGTGTGTGTGTGTGTATATACACACATACAGGGATCCATACAGGGATCCCTCACCTTCTGCGGTTAATTGGGACCGAGATCCCCACGCGACCATCGAAATCCGCGAAGTGGGATCACCCCCACCCCGACTGACATATAAGTACATGTATATGTGTATATAATATCAATAAATACATATCCAAAGCTATAAAATCTTATAATAACAATTAAACATTGAAAAAATAGCATAATATGTAAATAAAATATAAATACACACGCTTTCCAACTTAGCAACATGTGTTTTGCAAACATCCGGAGATACCAACAAAGCTGTCCAAGGGCAAAATTGAAATGAAATTGAAGAACAAGTAGAAATAGAAATGGAATAAAATCTTCAGAAAGATAGGTAATAAATATAAGTATGAAATATGATTAAACATTATCCTGAGGTACACTTAATACTAGGCTCTGGCAGAGGGGGGCGTGGCTGCACAGACGTGTGTGTGTGTGTGCACACAGATGCAACAAGATATCCAGTTTTGATGTGAGATTTTGGGTTGTTTTGTATTGGTTTAGGGTTTTTTCTGCATAATTGGCCTTGTTTTTGTGTCATTTTCCTTATGTTTTCCACCTATGTTTCCTTAATCTCCTTATTTTTTAATTCGGTGAATATTTTAAAATTTTTTAGTTTTTTAAAATAACCGTGATGCACTGAAGCCACATTAATTGAAGTGTGAAGTAGCGAGGGATCCCTGTATGTATGTGCATATATATATATATATATATATATATATATATATATATATGTATATATATATGTATATATATCTTTTCCTTTTGGCTGCTCCCTTTCAGGAGTCGCCACAGCAAACCATCTGTCTTCATCTCTCCCTATCCTCTGCATCTTCTTCTCTTACACCAATTACCTTCTTGTCCTCCTTCACCACATCCATAAATCCCCTCTATGCTCTTCCTCTGGACCTTCTGCCTGGTAGTTCCAACCTCAGCATCCTACTACCAATATATTCTATCCATTCTCTGTACATGTCCAAACCATCTCAATCTAGCCTCTCTGACTCTGTCTCCAAAACAGCTTACATGGGCTGTCCCTATGATGTACTCGTTCCTGATCCTATCCATCCTCGTTACTCCCAAAGAGACCCTCAATATTTTCATGTCATATATAGACGCTCCCCAATTTACGTTTTTAATTGGTTCCGGTTGGCCGAACGCAAGTTGAAAGTGAACGTAAGTTGTTACAGTGACGTATGACGTGTGATGTATGACGCTCATACTGTACTATACATCCATAAATACCATTACAGTATCTCATAAAACACCCCTAAATCAATTATTATGAACAGAACATTGTAAAATATCAAATATATCAAATGTCAACATTAATTTCAAATAAGTCACTTATTTATACCGAGTCACTTTACATGAAGCTTAAAACAGCCAATCAACGCTTACAATATGTGAAGCGCTCAATACTGAAAGTAGTGTACTTGCAAAAGTAGTGTACTTGCTGTGGGTTATACGGACTTCCGGTCTTTCAAGTGCACAAGGGTGCCATTGAACTCGTTTAGAACACAGCCTGCACTGATGTGAATCCCAGCAAAGCAGAGAGTTCTTTCTTTTGTGTAAGTAAACTTTATTCAAGAGATGCATACAAAGAACAAGTACAAATCCTAATGAATATTAATATAAAAATAAGTGTACACTCTTAGGATTCTGCTAAAAGATAATAAATATCTGTAAGTGTTCTGTAATTTGTGGATTCGGGTTTTCATTCATTTTACAACTCTCTTTGCTTAACTGAGTATGCATGGTAGATTGTGCCGATCTGAGCAGATAGTTAATTCATCTCTGTGTATGAGACTTGCACCCATGCTAGTAGGCTTACACTTCTGACCAACCATATTTGCTTAGGGTTACAAAGTCCGCAAAAACAGTGTAAACACAAAGATCACAGAGACGACGTCTTCACACAAGGGTAACATACTGTATATATACACTCAGTCTGTAGTTTGTAAACAATGAATGCAGCGTCATTACGTCAGCGTACTACGTAGGTATGTCTGAACTCAAAATTTGACGGATGAACGTAAGTCGGGGAGCGTCTGTGTATGTATATGTGTGTGTATATATACACACACACACACACACATGCACACACACACACACACATATATATATATATATATATATATATATATATATATATATATGTCTGTCTTGTCTGTCTTCCTTTCGGCTTTTTCCCTTTTACTCAGGAGTCGCCACAGCGAATCATCTGATTCGCACGTTTGATTTGGCAGAGGTTTTTACGTCGGATGCCCTTCCTGTCACAACCCTTTTTAGCAAGGGACAGAAACACGCTGACGACTTTGCAGCCTGCTCTTTACGAATGTCAGCAATGGTTCTTTTACATGCCTCTCACCATAGACATTGACAGACATGGCCCGCCTTTGATAACCCAGTTAGCCGCACTGGGGGGACAGTGACAACCTTGTGGAGAGTGGGACTCGAACCCCCAACCTTTGGATCAGCGATCCAGCGCCCTATACCACTAGACCACCACTGCCCTATATATATATATATATATACACACACACACACATATATATAATACTCACCATATGCGACGTAATAAGTGTCCTGGTCCAAACCCCCCCTTTCAATGTTTTGATCTTGCGTCTAATAGCAGCCTATGTGTGCTGAGAGCAAAATCGTAGATCAAACTTACCAATTGTATTCGATCAGTCTCAGTTACCATAAACTGCCACTGGGGAATGACTATAATGTTCATCAGTAACAACACGTTTGATCATTCTGCTGTGCTTTAAAAAAAAAACAGGAAAATATTTTGCTGTGTTCTCTTGGTAAATGTCCAACAAGATGAACCATTAGAAACTGCTACAGCAAAACTATGGGATGCTCTCAATGAATGGAGCGATGAGATATGGACCTATCAGAAAGTAATGACGAGTATTTTTCACCCGATTCTCCTGCTCAGTTCATGTTCACGTGGTTCAACGTGCCATGTGCTCAAGTTGACAACTGAACATGTAACAGTAAACATTTCACAATAAAAACACATGTACAATAACATTACTACTGTGATTAACAATAAATAATAATAAAACAAGAATAATTAATGAGTCAATAAACAACATGTTAAGTACGTCTAAACTTACGAATAGCACTTAACATTAAGTAACACTACTAATTTTTAAAAAACTTTTTATTTGTTTCTTTATTTAATTTTTTGGATTTTTATCTGTTTTATTACACTTCACTACTTTTGACCACTTGTCTTCTGCTGCTTGGCCGCACTCCCATCGCCGCTGATCTCTTTCGACTTGATCCACAATAGGAGAAGCCTCTCCATCTCATCATTGAGTCCTGATCTTTCCTCAGATAAAATACTAACCCCCTTTGCTGGCTTAATACTCTTCAACATGGCCTTCTGTAATTGTACAGATGGTCGATGCGTTCTTCCGAAACTCCTTACACAGATCAGCCACGTGGACTCCTTTTTCCTGTTTATCTATGATTTCAAGCTTAGTTTCAGGAGAAATCGATTTTCTCCTCTTGAATATATCAGCCACCTTGTTATGACCCATCTTAGAAACACTGGGATATGCATAATAAAAATAAGACAAAAAAAGTAAAAAAATCCGAACCACAGAAAAGTAAAACTTTTGTGTGCACACATGCTATTAATGCCGCTACTACCGTGTTTCCCTGAAAATAAGACCTAACCATAAAATAAGACCCAGCGTGATATTACAAGATGATTTTAATATAGGCCCTCCCCTTAAAATAAGCCCTAGTTGAGAGCGGCAGCAATTCATTGGCCTGCTACTCACTCAATCTAGGGCTCGAGGTGAAAGCGCTGACTCATCTATTAGGCAGCTTTACCCAGGGTACGCTCTCAAAGCATCAATCCTTGCGCGTTGAGGCTCAGTCGATGACGGCAGCGGCTGCTTTAAGACGAGGACAAACACTTGCGTCCATAAAAATTGCTAAAATCGCTCGATATTAAAATATTTAAAAAAATAAAGAAATATAACGAAATAAGAATATATATAAAGACAAAGATATATTATAAGACATGTAATAGAAAAAAATGTAAAATACATCATCACCTAAAAATAAGCCCTAGTATCATATTTTGGTAGGAAAATTAATATAAGCCCTGTCTTATTTTCGGGGAAACACGGTAACATGCCTTTTTAGTATACTGGTGGAAAAGCTTTATAAGTGTGATTGCACATCCTCTACACTAGGTGGTGGTGGCGCTTCTCACTGTGTTTTCTATGGTGTAGGGAAAAAGCACCGAGCAAATGATATGAAATGCAGTAAACATTATTTATAGTCGTGCGTGGGGCACGAGGGAGGGAAATGGCACTGGGGGAGGGGGAATGTTTTTTTTTTTTTTTTTCCTCATATAGGGGGCATAATAGAAAATAATTGAGAAGCACTCCACAAGGCATTTTCAGAGCACAGAGGGATATACACACAGAAGAAACAATACACACAGAAGGCTAATATATATATATATATATATATATATATATATATATATATATATATAATGTTGATAAAATTGTTTATTTTGGAAAATGAGCTCAAAATTCAGTGAACTGGGAATGAGAGTTGACATTCTAGTACTGAAAGTTTGAACACCCAGCAGTTTTTAGCTATTTGTTATATCAGTAACAATCTCATTAGCAATATCGACGCACTGTGATGCATCACATAATATAAAAGTTGGACTATACTGTGTGCACAACGTATTTAACGAGACACAAATAAAACTGAAGTCGTTATAAACTACTCCTGCAACTCTCACTCTTTACTTGCACAGTGTAGCCAACTTTGTTTTTAAGGTCAGGTTAGATGAGGTTCTGCCGGTCTTCCATGTCAGGGGAGTTCCAATTGATATTTCGGACTGGGAACTTGGTTATCTCGAACTTCGAGTACAAATGAAGCATGGAGAGCCGCACCCTTTTCCAAATAATTCCGTACCCCACCTATGCTTCTACTGTGTATTTGTGTAGGCCCCCCCCCCCCCCCGCTCTGATATCCTTTTCTACACCCTGGAGCTCACACACAGACATGAAGCTTCATGTAGTAATTTCATGTAAGGTTTCATTTGGTTAAAAACACCAGAGATTTCTATTGAACAATATAAATGTGGGTTTTCTTTTATCATTTTTAAATTTTTGAACTGAAATGAGTCATCAGTCATCCGTCTCGAGGGCCGATATGTTGAGCTTTCTGAGGTATGTTGTTACTGTCACCTTACTGTCAGATTGAATTAACTGCCTGGACACTCCACTTTTGATCCTTCCCAATGGTGAACATTTTTTGTTCATGCATAGTACCTGACATCAGTTGCCTTTTACAGAACTTTATTATTATCCTGGCGAGAACACAGTGCTTTGGCGAAGCTATTGTAATCACCGAGGTTTGTTTGTCTGGCAGTGAACAAAATCCTGAACACACCTGTGCAGATTTTCATTCAACTTGGTAGGTACACTGCTTTACCACAGTCCCAGACACAACATGATTTCTGATAGTCAAGATCAAATGTGATGGTCTGAACGAGGTCTCGAAATTTTGAAAATAGCGTGCTTATAATGTTGGAACAAATGTCGCTAGATATGCTGTAACTGTGGAACACTAATAGGAACACATCAGAGACATCAGAACATTGGCATTGAGTGACCTTGAGGGGGTCAAACCCCAGTCGTCCTATAAAACCTTTTAATGTGTACAGTATCATAAGATGAGCACATGTGTAAATAATACCAGCACCCATATAGGACCTTTTTACTTCATTTCCATTCTGCATGGAGGTGGGATGTTACACCAGAAACTGCAGTATAAACAGGACATTAATCTCCACCAAAGTTTTCCTCCATCTCTTCTGAAAGCAGCCACCTGTTTACTAATCTGTTCCCATTGTATGAGAATCGTCAAACAGCCGCGAAATTTCCTCTGTTATTAAAGGAATGGTTCTGAAGTCCGTGGGCTCTTTCCAGAATTACTCCTGAAACATCCTCAATCCTGAGTTATCAGCCAGCAGTATTAAAACAGTCTTGGTGGTTTCTGTTCTGAGGAGGTTTTCAATCATCCACGAGTTTTATACCTGATTAGATTTAAATGAAGAGCACATTGACTCTTTTGCTCTTCACGTATCAACGAGGGCATCACTAGCCAATCCCGGATGTCTGTGAGTATGAGAGGGTTGATAGCGTCTGTGATACAGTCCTGAAATTTCCAGAATTTCAAAAAGATGCAGTCAGCCGCTTCGTTGATGTCTAGATGTGTCAACATAAATATTTTTAACAAAGGCATTGTTTTGTTATTTATATGAATTTGAATTTTTTGTTTTCTTCTACATTTCAATGGAAATGTTTTCTCTCACTGCTGTGCTTTGAGATTCAAGTCATTAGTTAGCAATACAGTTTAACAAAAAACATTTTGGTAGACTCTCACTGGAATTGGATGCTGTGTCAGGAGGTGTGTTTCCAATGGCTAAAAGCCACAAAATGTACAAAAAGTTCTGAAATAGCACCTATATATGTGAGGCGCTCCACCAAATGTAGGCGCTTGTCGCAAGTGGCATATGGTGCTTGTGCGACAAAGCACCATTTATCCGGACTTCCGATCTTTCAAGTGAGCAAGTAAAGGTTGAGTACTAAACAAGTATTCAAAGCGCACTTGTTCACTTGAAAGATCGGAAGTCCGAATAAGCCGGGCTTTGTCACACAAGCACCATACGTCACTTGCCACAAACGCCTACATTCGGTGGAGCGCCTGACACTCACTCACACATATATATATATATATATTATAATACTGAATACAACTAAATTGAAAAAGAAGACCAACAATTTGAGAGTATAATAAGACTCAATTTATTTTAAATGACTTGTCATAATGAAGTTATTTATTAATAAGAAAAGTACTTCTTACTATTAGTGCGACTTCTGGTGCTGCATGGTTTTGCTGATGGCTTTGTAGATATGTGGTGAGGCTCAGCTTCATGCAGACGTTTAGGCTTCCATCTGTTAAACATTTTTTCAGGTAAGAAGAACTGCTCGCATGCATATGTAGAGCCCTGGAATCGGGTCAACTTTCACTTTTTCCTTCCCACAGACGTCCCACTGAGGTGGCTCGATAGAGCACTCTGGGAACAGCCTATTCGCTCAGAGATTTCTTTCTGTGTCTTACCCTCTTGCTTGAGGGTGTCAATGATGGCCTTCTGGACAGCAGTCGGGTCGGCAGTCTTACCCATGATTGCGGTTTTGAGTGATGAACCAGGCTGGGAGTTTTTAAAAGCCTCAGGAATCTTTTGCAGGTGTTTAGAGTTAATTGGTTGATTCAGATGATTAGGTTAATAGCTCGTTTAGACTACCTGAACATGATATGCTAATTTTTTGAGATAGGAATTTTGGGTTTTCATGAGCTGTATGCCAAAATCATCAGAATTAAAACAATAAAAGACCTGAAATATTTCAGTTGGTGTGCAATGAATCTAAACTTTCATATATTTTCCTGTATGTCCTGCTCAGCAGATAAAATCACATCTTCACAAACACCAGTCATCACACGTTTATTAACAGATGTCACTTCTTCATCATCATCATCATCAGTTTGTTTATATGTAAAATGTATGAAAGATTTAAGTATTTTTCAGGTCTTCACCAATTTTCGTACAAAACTACACAACCCACGATCCAGCATGCCCACTCCAGACAAGATTACACACAAATCAAATCAAATGATCAAAAAAATTCCATAATAGAATTTTGCATGCAAAGAACAATACCAATACTGGGGGCAGTGGTGGTCTAGTGGTATAGGGCGCTGGATCGCTGATCCAAAGGTTGGGGGTTCGAGTATCACGCTCCAAAAGGTTGTCACCGTCCCCCCCAGTGCGGCTAACTGGGTTATCAAAGGCGGGCCATGTCTGTCACTGTCTATGGTGAGAGGCATGTAATAGAACCATTGCTGACATTTGTAAAGAGTAGGCTGCACACTCGTCAGCGTGTTTCTGTTCCTTGCTCAAAGGGTTGTGACAGAAAGGGCATCCGACGTAAAAATCTCTGCCAAATCAAACGTGCGAATCAGATGATTCGCTGTGGCGACTCCCGAGTAAAAGGGAAAAAGCCGAAAGGAAGACAGACAGAACAATACCAATACTCATACAATACTAATATTAAGTTTCTAATGTACATAATACTGAGCATATGGGATTTTCTTTGACTGAATTGCAACGGAATCATGTCACTTTCTTAATATTCCAGCAGACCTGAGGTATCACACACACACACACACACACACACACACACACACAGACTGTAAGCAGTGGGTGACTGCTCATTTGTGCATCTATCGCACCATTTGCACTCATTTACCCCACTCCCTTCATATACTGTATTTTCTTCCATTCAAACTGTACTAGTTCCTCTGGATGCTGCTAATTTAACCTTTGCACACTCGTGTGTGTGTGTGTGTGTGTGTGTGTGTGTGTGTGTGTGTGTGTGTGAGTGAGACAGATAGAGAGAGAGAGAGAAATAATCTTCAAAGCCGAATTCCAGCGTGGAATTTAACATCTATGTTAATGCTGCTAGACATCACAGATGACATTTCACTCTCTTTTTCCAGAAATTATGTGTATTCACAAACTTATAAATAAACTCACTTACTGTTATTGAAGAGAAAGTCGGAGATAAGTTCCACATGCGGTATACTAGAGTCAGGAAGTAAACAGGAAGTTAACGTGTGATGGGCACTGAGTATTGTGCAATGTGAGCATGTGACCGAGTTCACCAGATGCTCCATCTCTCTCTCTCACACACACACTCACACACAAAACTCTGTCGTGTTTTGCCGAATGCGGGCTCCGCCCACACGCAGCACGGAGCTGACGGAGAAATTGTATTTAAACGTTTAAATGGACGGGATGTTGTATTTAAAGCGGAATTACAGTATCTGTTTGAAAGATCAAAGGTCCTGATTCAATATTAACTTGCTTCCTTGTGAGATCGGAGGTCTTGTCCCACGGAGCACTGTTTTCATGCCTCCTATGGTTCCAAAATAATTGCCTCCGTCACTGTATTTCTGCTCTTCTGTATTTTCCGGGTCCATGACGGATAACGAAGTATAACACTGCAATGATCAATCTCAAAATAAACTCTCCAGCCAACATTTCCTGTTCAACTCTCCTTTTTTATGCGTGTAACAAACGGGAAGTATGGGTACAGTTCAGCTCCCTCCTGGCCAATGGGAGGCCAGCGGGGCAGGATGTTGGGAGACAGCCAATGAGAAGCAACTCACGCATTGTTTGAATTTTTGAATGGCGCATTTGGCGCTTTAAATAAAAAGAGGTTGTTTTTATAAAAAGAGGACTAATTTAGGAAAATGTTTTTCATAACTTGGATTTTTCGAATTCAGAGGCTTTCGTGAGTAGAGGGCTGACCTGGGTGTGTGTGTGTGTGTGTATATGTGTATATATATATATATATATATATATATATATATATATATATACATACACACACACATGCATACATTCAGGGATCCCTCGCTACTTTGCGCCTTAATTAATGCGGCTTCAGTGCATCACGGTTTTTAAAAAATCAATAAATAAATATTCATCAAATTAAAAAATAAGAAAATCAAGGAAAAATAGGGAAAAAGTTAAAGAAAATGCCACGAAAACATGGCCAATTATGCAAAAAGAAAACAAACACAAAACAATAAACAACCCAAAATCTCCCATCAAAACCATCCAGAGATACGAGCAGGGCTGTTGGTCGAAAGTGAAGGTGAAAGTGAAAAGAAATTGATGAACAAATAGAAATGGAATAAAATCACCAGAAAGATATCTCATAAATGTAAGCATTAAACATGATTAAACATTATCCTGAGCTACACTTAATACTAGGCTCCAGCAGAGGAGCGTGGCTGACACGGAGGTCCGGGAAGAGAAGCAGAATGATACATTTCTGAACTCCAAAAACTTTCAAAGAAGAAACAAATTGACTCCAGTATTATAATGAACTGGGTAAGAGTGAAACTCTCTGTAAATCTGATCAGATCCGCTGTGCTGTGCTTGAGAGGAACCAGGAGTTTAAACACAGGACATAATGATATGTACAGATGATTGTGGAGAGAGAGAGAGAGAGCGAGAAAGAGAGAGAGAGACAGAGACAGAGATTGTATACAGTAAAAACTCGTATATGTTACTTATACAAGGTTTAAACATATATTACCCTCTAAAGAATGTCCTGTAAAGACTTACAAATTTATTTAATCTGTGCGCATGCGTGCGTGTGTATGTGTCGTCTATGCATGCAGTTCCATCTGTTTGTGTGTGTTTTTATATTTTATTTACGTCTTGTATTTTTTTAATGTTTGTTATTATAAGCATTTATAGCATTTAATATGTATTTATTGATATTATATACACATACATGAAGATCATATATATATATACGTATACATCAGTGAGGGATGGGTTGGGGGGGATCCTACATCATGGATTTCGATGGTCGCGTGGGGAACTTGGTCCCAATTAACTGTGGAAAGTGAGAGACTTGTGTGTGTGTGTGTTTGTATGTGTGTGTGTGCGCGTGCGTGTGTATACACATATACAGAAGCTCCCTGACTTACGTTCATTCGTTTTACGTTTTTTTTTTCTTTTTTTTTCGGTTTTACGTTTAAAAAAACAATTGTCAAATTTTGAACTTAGCGTGCTCTCTGTAATACGAGATGTACCTACGTAGTATGCTGATGTAATACGCTACTTCCGCATGACGCTGCGTCCATTGTTTACAAACGACAGACTGAACGTGCCCTTCCTTCCCAGTTCACCGCGTGTTACCCTTGTGTTAAGACGTCATCTCTGTTATCTTTGTGTTTACACTGTTTTGCGGACCTTTGTAACCCTGAGCAAATATGGTTGGTCAGAAGCGTAATCCTACTAGTGATAGTGGTAATCAGTAAAAGCGGCAAGCCATCTCGTTAGAAACGAAGATGGCTATTATCAAGAAAATTGATGCTGGTGAACAACATGTGAATGTTGCACGTTTCTTCCAAATGACTCAGTTGACCATCGGAACCATTTACAAGCAGAAAGATCGCATCACAGAGAACGTTAAAGGTTATATTTGATACTGTATTTGATATTTGATGAGTGAAATTGATTCAAATTTATCTATTTTAAATGATTTTGCTTGAATTTAATTTATTTGAAATTAATGTTGATATTATTTTATATATTTGATATTATTTTACTATGTTATGTTTATAATTGATTTTGGGGTGTTTTATGAGATACGGTAATGGTATTTATTGATGTAGTGGGGCCAATAAGTATTGGGCAATTTGAAAATGTGCAAGTTGACCCATTTAAAAAGATAAGAGAGGTTTGTAATTTTCATCATAGGTACACATCAAGCTTGAGAGACAGAATGTAAAAAAAAATAAAATCCAGAAAATCACATTGTATGACTTTTAAACAGTTTATTTGTGAAAAATGGGAGGCCAATAAGTATTGGGCAGCCAGCAAAAGTTACTTTTAATACTTTGTAATGTAGCCTTGGTTGGCAATGACAGAGGTCAAACGGTTCCTGTAGTTCTTGACCAGGTCTACACACACTTTAGTTGGTATTTTGTTCCACTCCTCTGCACAGATCTTCTCTAGAGCTGTGATGTTTGAGGGCTGTCGCTTGGCAACTCGAAGTTTTAACTCCCTCTACAGGTTTTCGATTGGGTTGAGGTCTGGAGACGGGCTCGGCCACTCCAGAACCTTGATATGCTTTTACCGGAGCCACTCCTTGGTTTTCTTGGCTGTGTGCTTTGGATCGTTATCATGCTGGAAGACCCAGCCATGTTTCATCTTTAATGCTCTGACCGAGGGAAGGAGGTTTTTACCCAAAATGTCACAATACATGGCCCCATTCATGTTGCCGTTGATACGGTGCAGTCTTCCTGTCCCTTCTGCAGAAAAGCATCCCCAAAGCATGATGTGGCCACCCCCAGGCTTCACAGTAGGTATGGTGTTCTTGGGCTGCAACTCCGCATTCTTCTTCCTCCAAACACGGCGAGTGCTGTTTAAACCAAAAAGTTCAATTTTGGTGTCATCTGACCACATCACATTCTCCCAATCCTCCTCTGGATCGTCCAGATGGTCTTTAGCATATTTCAGACGGGCTTTTACATGTTTTTTGTTTAGTAGGGGAACCTTTGGCAATGCAGGATTTCATCTCATGACGACGTAGTGTGTTAGTTGTTGTCATCTTTGTGATGGTGGTTTGACCGGTTCCTGCCGTGTAGTTCTGGGCTGATTACTCACTGTTCTCAGGATCCTTTGAACCCCACGAGGTGAGATCTTGGATGGAGCTCCACTCCTAGGGAGGTTGTCAGTGATGTTATACTTCTTCCATTTTCTAATAATGTTTCCAACTGTTGATTTTTTCTCACAAAGTTGTTTACCAATTGCAGTTTGACTCATCCCAGCTTTGTGCAGTTGTACAATTTTATCTCTGGTGTCTTTGGGAAGCTCTATGGTCTTGGTCATGGTGAAGACTGCAGTCTGACAGTTTGAAGGTGTCTCTTATGCATCCAATCAGTTCAAACAGGTGCCATTCATACTGTTAACGAGTGAGGGCCGAAATAATGTTTGTTTTCGAGCTGCCCAATACTTATTGGCCTCCCATTTTCACAAATAAATTGTTTGAAAATCATACAATGTGATTTCCCGGATTTTTTACATTCTGTCTCTCAAGCTTAATGTGTACCTATGATCAAAATTACAAGCCTCTCTTATCTTTTTAAATGGGCGAACTTGCACATTTTTACATTGCCCAATACCTATTGGCCCCACTGTATAGTACAGTATGAACGTCGTCACTGTAACAAACAGTAACAACTTACTTTTTTTTTTTCCACCTTACGTTCGGCCATCCGGAACTGAACTAAAATGCTAAAATGTAAGTTGGGGAGCGTCTGTGTGTGTGTGTGTGTGTGTGTGTGTGTGTGTGTGTGTATATATATATATATATATATATATATATATATATATATATATATATATATATATTGCCCCTTCAAAACAGAATGAATTTAGGATTCTGTAGTCACTTACCCTGCTGATGTGTCAGCTTCCCCATCAATAATAATTCCGACATGTTTTCTTTTAATATGCTCCCCCGTCACTGTAGCGCTTCTGTGCCAAGCCATCTAACTTTCTAACTTTTACAAAACCTGCATTCAACACATTTCTGAGGACGATGGAGATTAAAATGTTCCCAAACTTCTGAAGATTTCGGTTGAACACTTTTTTTCATCCCAGTGCCACTTCGACTGAGCCATGTTTTGTAATGTTTGTGAAGATGAAATAATGCGAGGCGCACGCATAACATGTTCGTTCAACTTTGTACTGAGTGACACTCGTCTGTAGTGGCTGATGTATGCAATAACCATGAGACTATTCGACAAGATTTGTTGCCAGCACTTTTAATAATCGATTTTTATTTATTTTATCGATTCGTTGTTGTAGCACTAGTGTATACCTGATGTTGTGCACAACTATACAACACTGCAGGACAGTGTGATGTTCTTAGTAATCAGAAGCCATATGTGGATTCGATTCATTTGCAGCATGTAATCAGTGGTGTCCTGATGTCATTTGGGTATAGCAATAAATTTCTAAAAATATAAATTGGTGTTATTTTTATTTGTTTGCTTTTATTTGATATTTCCTGTGAGAATGGTGATGAGGTATAGGGAACATCAGATGGAGTTGCAAAGTGTGTTTAGGACTTGGCAAGGTGCCGAGAGAAGCGCTGTGGTACTGAAAGAGGAAGTCAGGATTGGCAGAGAAAGCATATGAGGGCGGTGCAGGATGTGTATGAGGACAGTCTGACAGTGGAGTTATAGATTGGTTTAAGGTGGAGCTGGGATTGCATTTAGGATCGGCTCTGAGCCCTTTCTTGTTTTCATTTAGGATTGGCTCTGAGCCCTTTCTTCTCACTGGTCATGTACAAGTTAATTGACAAGGTCAGATAAGGGTTTCTGTGAACTATGATGTTTGCAGATGACATTGTGATCTATCATGACACCAGAGAACAGGTGGAGATGAGTCTGTGGAGGTAGATGGTACCCACTGGAGAGAAGAGGAATGAAAGCAACTGTGAGACTTGCGGGTGAATGTGAGGAAGGGTGATGGAAGAGTGCAGCTGCAGGGAGTAAAGGTGATACATAATTTAAATACTTGGGGTCAACTATTCAATGTAATAGAAAGTATGGTTGAGCATTGAAGGAGAGAGCAGGCAGGAGGAATGGTTGAGAAGAGTGGATGGAGTGATTTGTGATGGAGGGGTATCTGAAGAACGGAAGGAAAGCTTTATAAGGCAGTAGTTGCACCAGCTGTGCTCTCTGGTTTGGCGACAGTTGCATTGATAAAAAGACAGAAGGTGGAGCCGGGATTGGCAGAGATAAAGATGTGATTGCGTAGAATGACAAGAATGGACTGATTTAGAGGTGAGTATTTTAGCGGGACAGTACAGGAACAGAGTGAGATGGAGAAGGATGATCCTCTTTGGCAAGCCTAACGTGAGCAGCTGAAAGAAGGAGGAAATGTTTTGGATGGTATAAGTTGTAGTCGCATTGACGGTACAGTGAAAATGAAAAGAAATGTGTCGAAATTAATATAAAAAAATCCGGGCATGTCCTTGATCTGTTATGTAGCTGGTAAATCCTTACTCCAATCTGGTGTTGAAGCATCTAATCACTCATTTTATTGACACTCCTTGTAATACCCCTTTACTCATCCCTTCCCTCACTATCAAATCAGTACATGCCCAGCTGGATTATTCTCCTGTGGAGAGACAGAGAGACAGACAGATTTTAGAATGTTTTATGATTGGGGGCTACTTTGAAAGTGAATAATTTTGTTTCATACTAACGCTATGTTTAACACCAATTTTAAATGTCATTTCAAGTGTTCCATCGGCAAAACTTTGTAACCCTGCTCTGACCTATGCCTTTAACTCTAACATTCCAAAATTAAATTACCGTATTCGACGTAATAAGCGCCCTGCTCCAATTACCCCCCCCCCCCCATGTTTTTTTTTTTATCTTACGTCGAATAACCGCCCATGTGTACTAGTGTCAACATGGTACATCAAACTTACCAATTTTATTCAATGAGTCTCAGTAACAGTAAAATGAGACATTCACTGCCTGTAAAAGTGAGTCTACATGGTATTTCAAGACCCTCTGCCACTGGGGATTGTCTATAATGTTCATCAGTAACAACACATTTGATCGTTCCACCGTGCTTTAAAAAAATGGAAAATATTTTGCTGTGTTCTTTTGGTAAATGTCCAACAACCAATGAACCATTAGAAACTGTTACAGCAAAACTATGGGATACTCTGAATGAATGGAGCGATGAGCCAGATATGGACGTATCAGAAAGTGACGAGTCAATTCTCCTGCTCACTAACTTCATAAATTTAAAGACGTTCCAGGCCATGTGCGTTTGTTCATGTTGATTGGTTCAATGCGCCATGTGCTAAAGTTGACATTCGTGTTGATTGGCTTGACTTTCACTTTTGAGAAAATGTTTAAAGGAACAGCACCAGGAGGGAAAAGTAAGGGGCCTTTTTATTTATTTATTTATTTATTTTTCTGATGTTTTCTGTTTATTTTCAGCTTTCATGTAAGTAGTTTGGTTGATACCACAAAATGAATAACACAAATACAGTCGGTCCCCTACTGACGAAATGAATCTGTTCCAGGCCTTTTTTGTAACGCGGGAGTTTCATAAGTAGGGGGCGCATTTTACATGTTAAACGCCTCATTCATTCCAAGGCTCCCAAGACTAGCCCCATAAACCCTTGAAAAATGATAAAAGTACACCAATTTTGTATGAAATATGTGCTAAAAGTAAAAGAAAGTTATTTATTAAACTTTCTAAACATTTTATTAACATATTAAACCATTATTAAGCTTTTTTTATTCACACACCTCTCTCACACACACACACAATATAGTACGCATTGAATGTGTATTGTATACACATTAAATGTTTATTGTGGCGCTGTGGGCCACGCCCACAAGCAGGACGCCTTTAAGACGTGGAATTCAAAGCGCATTCCCTGCTTGATAGATAGGAGGTCCAAACTCAACTTTAACTTGATTCTTTATGCACTACACTTAATAAACATTTACTGAATTAAACAACTTAAAAAATGTAACTAAAGAGTTCAGCCTCCTTCTGTCTGTCTCTCTCTCTCTCTCTCTCTCTCTCTCTCTCTCTCTCTCTCTCTCACACACACACACATTTCGTAAGAGGAGGTTGTTTTCATATCCCGGGGACGAAAACTTAGGAAAATGTTTTTCGTAACCCGGAATTTTCATACCTAGGGGGTTTCGTAAGTAGGGGGCTGACTGTACCAGTAAAACTCTTTTATTGTTCTGCTATTATTCATGTTTTTCATCTCGGTGATTATAAGCACTTACAGTTCCACTCTGCTGGTAACATTTTAATAAGCGCCCACTCGCTCCATTTTTTTAAGTGCCCTGGGCGCTTATCATGTAGAATACAGTCTGTCTGGGATTCAGTTAAGGTAGTATTCACAGCATGTTTGGTGAGAACCTGTGCATGGGTGTGTTCAGTATTTTGTTCACAGACAAGAAAGTAAACCAGCACTGGTGGTTTACAATACCTCACCGAAATGTTTTTGTGGCTGATGCAATAAATAGTTACTAAAAATTACAATGTTTACCACATCCAGTCACACATTTAAAATACTAATAGTGACCTCACGTCATTTGACACCTCTGCTTCCTAAAAGCATTCATGTTTATCAGAGTGCAAACGAAGGTTGTATTGACAAACCAGTTAGATACGATTCTGAAACCCAGTGGAAGAAGCGTAGGTCGTTGTTCCAGTGACTTTGTGAGCATAGGTGCGGTGAAGGGGTTTAAGGTTAACACAGTTTAAAATGAACGCATGGATGAAGAAAGCGTTCAGGCGGTTCAGTGTTGGGAGTCGCATCATCTTGATGCTTCTTGCTTTCATCCCGTGGAAAGTGGAATGACTTTCCGGGGTTAAATTACGCTTTATATTGATTGGTTCTTTGTTCTCATTCAGTAGTCCCACCCCAAATTCTCTCTCTCTCTCTCTCTCTCTCTCTCTCTCTCTCTCTCTCTCTCTCTCTCTCTACTCCCTCTACTCCCCTTCAGAGCAGGAAATGCACTCTCATGGGGTGTGTGTTTAAAAAAACAAAACAAAAAAAAAAAACCTTTCACAGACAGCACGGAGACACAAGATTCAGCTTTCAGTTGAATGAGGCACGGCTCACTCGATCCACCCACACTTTTAGCATGAACTCCAAATACAGTCTCCACTTGTGTACTTCACCTGACGGGTATGAACGCATGCCGTGTGCAGCGGACCGCTTTCTCTCCGTGCAGTCTGCTTTTACACGTTGCAGTTTGTTGAAGTTCAGGTTCAGTACTCAGGTTGACGCTGTACATCGTATTGCATCAGGATGCAAAAATGTGACCCTACCAGAGATTCCGATCTGCACAAAACACACACACACACATACACACACACACCGTTAGAATGTATACAGGGCACATGGATCATATGATCATACTCTTTCATCAAGAGTCTGCGATATTACTAGGAATGGTCTACATTTTCGCGATGCCCAATGCATGTAGGATGTTATACAGCTATGTGAACTCTTCAATAGCTTTCTAAAAATACCAAAGACCACGCCTTCGGGATGACCTGATTTTGTCATTTCATTTCAGGATGTTTGAATGTATTTATTTTTGTGTATTATTTTGCATTGTTTGTTGGTTTGTTCAGAAATAAAGGAAATTCCAAATGTGTAAATAATGCAGCTTCATCTTGCTTACAATATAGATCTGAGTCTGGTTTCCTGAGGGCCCTCATATGAAGCTTGGTGTAATCACCATCATATTGCATTACAGTATGAAAGGACGAAGCCAGTTACTCCGTGGCTCTTCTTTTCTGAACGATGGCTCCTTTTTCCATGTCGGGTGAGAATCATTCTGAGAAGGCATTGGATCGGTTGTGGAAACATACAAAGATTTGTGATCAGATCTTTCCCTGAATCTCTTCCTCCATAATAATGCAGATGGAGTGATAGATATTCTGTGGATTGAATGGATGGATATATTCTTGGTGGATGGATATATTGGTGGATGGATGGATATGTTGGTGTGCGGATGGATGAAGGAATGTATTGGTGGATGGATGGATATGTTGTTGGTGGGAAGACTGGTACATGGATGGATGGATGTATTAGTGGATGAATGGATATATTGGTGTGCATATGGATGAATGGATGTATTGGTGGATGGATGGGCATATTGTTAGTGGGTGGACTGGGACATGGAGATATATATCTATATCTATATATATATATATATATATATATATTGGTCTGCATATGGATGTATTGGTGGATGGATGGATATGTTGTTAGTGGGTGGACTGGGACATGGATGTATATATATATATATATATATATATATATATATATATATATCCACACACGTATATGTATATATATGTGTGTGTGTGTGTTTGTGTATGTGTGTGGGAGTGGGGCAAATGAGTGCAAATGGTACGATAGATGCACAAATGAGCAGTCACCCACTGCTTACAGTCTGTCTGTGTGTGTGTGTGTGTGAGATACCTCAGGTCTGCTGGAACTGCTGGAATATTAAGAAAGAGACATGATTCCATTGCGGTTCAGTCAAAGAAAATCCCATATGCTCAGTATTATGTACTTTAGAAACTTAATATGAGTATTGTATGAGTATTGGTATTTTTCTCTGCATGCAAAATTCGATTATGGAATTTTTTTGATCATTTGATTTGTGTGTAATCTTGTCTGGTCTGGACATGCTGGATCGTGGGTTGTTTAGTTTTGTAAGAAAATTGGTGAAGGCCTGAAAAATACTTAAATGTTTCATACCTTTTACAGTCATCCTTTGAATATCGCGGATAATGTAGACCAGACCTAGCTGCGATATTCGAAAAACCGCGAAGTAGGAACGCCCCGCCCCCATTTCTACCATGTTGTCTCATTTCTATATGTTTTCGCGTCTATACAATATCAAGAAGTGTACATTAAACAGTTATATGCATATGTAAATACTGTAATGTTTTAATATTTAAATAGAATTTGTATATAAATACTTTAAGTACTGTACTCAACTCAGACAATAGCTCTTCTCCGTGGTGCAGGACGTTCACAAACACTATACTGTACAGCAGTGCTTCTCAAATAGTGGGGCGCGCCCCCCTGGGGGGGCACGAGGGGATGCTGAGGGGGGCGCGTGTGACCCAGGAGAACATGTTTTTTTTCCGCCGTACTACAAGAAAGTGTAATTGCACATCCACTCCAGTAGTTGGCAGTGGCGCCCTCATTGCCCATTGTGCGCTGTTGCTGCACTGAAGACCAAGTACAGGTCCCAGCTAAACATTGAGCAGGAGCTGAGAGTTGCAGTGTCATGCTTCAAACCTCGCTTTGAGAAGCTGTGCGCTGCAAAACGTGCTCATTGTAGCCATTAATCTTGGCTTCCTCATTTTGAGAAAAAAAAATCAGCACAAATTGTTCTATTTGTTCTTGTTTTGTAGGTTAAAGTGTTTATATATTGTGCTCCTGAGTTAATGTTTCTGAAGTCAATTTGAATTAATTATTTATTGATTTTATTTTCAGCAGCAAATGGTGTGGTAAGTTTGTCAAAAATGTAACAAGGATATTATTATTTTTAAATTTAAGGCAAATTGATGCACTTTCTTTTACAGACTAATAAAAAATGTTAAAAAGGTTATTCTTGTAAGTTGAACTATATCTCTTTCTTTTTGTTTTAACAAGGATACGATATAATGAAGAGATATACCTGTAACTATATTATAGAAAAAAGTTATAATTTATAGTTGCAGCGGAAAGTGGGTGGTGGGGGGGCGCGAATTGTTTTCTTCTTGCTAGGGGGGGGCGTAACAGAAAATAATTGAGAAGCACTGCTGTACAGTAAGATCACAAAATCACAAAAAACCCACGGGAATGTGCGACTCCCGACTTGCGTTACGGTTTACGTTTTTTTAATTTTACGCCCCCCCCCCCCCCCCAAAAAAAAAAAAAAGGTCAAATTTTGAGTTTAGACGTACCTACGTAATACGCTCACGTAATGACACTGCATCCATTGTTTACAAACGACAGACTGAACGTGCCCCTCCTTCTTCTCAGTTCAGTTTATATATATATATATATATATATAAAATCAGTTATACAACTTGTTACCCTTGTGTTAAGACGTCGTCTCTGTGATCTTTGTGTTTACACTGTTTTTCAGACTTTTGTAACCCTAAGCAAATATGGTTGGTCAGAAGTGTAAGCCTACGAGCATGGGTGCAAGTCTCATACACAGAGATGAATTAACTATCTGCTCGGATCGGCGCAATCTACCATGCATACTCAGTTAAGCAAAGAGAGTTGTAAAATGAATGAAAACCCGAATCCAGGAAAGAGAACTCGCCGCTCTGCTGGTGATTCACATCACTGTGGGCTGTGTTCCAAACGAGTTCAATGGGACCCTTGCGCACTTGAAAAACCGGAAGTCCGTATAACCCACAGCAAGTACACTACTTTCGGTTTTGAGCGCCTCACATATTGTACGTGTTGATTTGCTGTTTTAAGCTTCATGTAAAGTCACTCGGTATAAATAAGTGACTTATTTGAAATTCATGTTGATATTATTTGATATATTTGATATTATTTTACAATGTTATGTTTATAATAATTGATTTAGGGGTGTTTTATGAGATACTGTAATGGTATTTATGGATGTATAGTACAGTATGAGCGTCATACGTCACACGTCATACGTCACTGTAACAACTTACTTCACTTTCGACTTACCGTTCGGCCGTCCGGAACCAATTAAATACGTACCTCGGGGTGCGTCTGTATTAATAAAGAATATTTATTAAGCTAGTTGAATATATTCTGCTACGTTTTATGGATTCGTGGGTTCAGAACTGTGCAGATTAAACATTGTTCATTTCTATAATTTCAGTTAAATCATGATATTCTGATTTCTGATGATATGAGCATTCACATCATATGATAATTTATTGATATATTGGCCATCCAAACGACCTTCGCACCTTGGTCAGTTCTGTTGAGTGAGATGAGTCAGTCAGTCACCTGCCACGCTGTGCTCTTCACAGCCTACATTTATTGACAAAAGAGCAGCATTTCAGGAGCTGCAAACAGGATCTTACTGTTTATCCCAAAACACCTCATGAGAGAGAGAGAGAGAGAGAGAAATGCAGATAATGATAAAACTTGCAGTATGGTCTTGGGTGTGTTGTCTACATCAAAAGGGCAGAACCACTATGCATTAGTACGAGGGACCCTAATTAGGCCACATTTGGTAAACCAGAGCATTTTTTAACAGTGCCTTTTATCTTAAAATCTTTCCTCACTGAAGATGTGCTGAAGAATCAGATAACTGGAAGCTTATATTATTGACATTAGTTTGTTCACTAAGCAGTGCAGTGAATCTTGAGTAAATGAACTGAATCCAGTCCTGAAGTTCGGAGTCGTATGTTTTGTGAAAGCCCAGTTCGTCAGTGCCGCGATGGTGCAGCGTTTGAGCCACAATGCAGGCCTTTGTGCAGTGTGTTTGTTTACAATGATGCCCTCCTGCTTTGCATAGCCCCACAAGGGAGGGCCGGTCATGTGATGGAGAGAATGTCAAGAGAGAGAGACAGAGAGAGACAGAGAGAGAGAGAGAGAGAGAAGAAAAAAAAGAAAGCAATGCTATTAAATAGAGTATCAGTGCTCTGTGTTTGGGCAATTTTTCTCTTCTCAGGAATCAAGCCAGATGATGTCATACAGCGTGATTAGTGCAAGAAGCAAAAGGCTGAGAAGTTATTCCAGCTGTTCTGCTCAAAGGGTCATGAAGCTCAAAAGGTCATGTTTAAAGCATGTTGATATTAAAGTCGGGCTTGGCAATGTTTCATTCACGAACCTTTGATTGACATTCAGCTCACAGACTAGTGACGGACAGTCATCAAATAATACGCCAAGCAGGAAAAACACTGGCGTCCTTCATGGCTCTGTAAACAGGAAGGAACAGCACATGATCCGAACCATCCAACCAGTCTGGGCAAGATGCTGGCTGTTCCTGACATTGCCTGCCAATTCAGGCAGCTTCCCTTCATGTTACACACATTTTCTGTTGGCGTTGATGGTGTGATTTTTCTCCGAGGACATCATAGATTTCTGAAATTCCTCATGTAGGTCCTGAACAAGCAGTATGGAGGTGACGGTGTCTGGGGAACGCCTCCCAAGAGGACAGAAAGACTCAGGACT
>CM045737.1:6345506-6448006 GCA_024760905.1 Plotosus lineatus | reverse complement strand
GTAACCGGTGAGTCCGGTTACAATTAGAAGACGCCTATGTGAAGCCGAGCTATCAGCAAGAAGCCCCGCAACGTCCCACTGCTGAAAACAAGACATGCTGAAGGGGTTACAATTTACCAAAGAGCACAGTGACTGGAATAAAGAGAACCGGAGCAACATTCTGTGGACTGATGGAAGTAAGATCGGTCTTTTTTTATCTAGTTGCCCCTAGACAAGTTCCAGACACTGAATTCAAGCGGTGGCGCCAGCATGATGATATGGGGAATTTTCCCATACTATGGTGTCGGGACTATTTATCACATCCCAGGGATCATGGATCAGTTTGAGTCCATCAGAACACTGGAAGATGTCGTGCTGCCTTATATTGAAGAGGAAATGCCCTTGAAATGGGTTCCAACAGGGCAACGTCCCCAAACACACCAGTAAACGGCCAACATCTCGGTTCCAGACCAACAAGATTGATGTTCTGGAGCGGCGGCCCAATCCCGGACCTTCATCCAATAGAACACTTGTGGTGTGACAACAAAAATGCAGCTTTTGAAGGAAAATGCATTTTTCAGTTTATACGCTGAATGTTCCAGTTTATGAAGAATAAATGCACACTTTTTGAACAGTTTTTTTTCTTAAAAAAATCACTTATTTAAAGGAATAACACAGATTTGATGTATTTTTCTTCATGTTTTGATTAGGAATAGAATGTGCCGTGTTCCCAGTGCATTTGGGTGTATATAAATAAAAGTGATTATAAGGATTTTGAGCTTTATTCTCTTTTATAAACGCACTGCTAGTATTTTGAACACAACTCTACCTGTAAGAATAGAAGAAACTACTTTGGATGGCCGCCAAGAGGCCGACAGCAACCTTTAAAGCATGTAGAGGGATGCACTGTACTACATGTGACAACAATCTTATTTAATTTTTCATCTGAGAAGCCTTTTCATGCAAATGCCACTTAAGATTGGATAAAGTTTGCAAGTATTTAAGTCTCGCAGAAGCATGTGGAGAAATTTGTTCTGGTCTGATGAGTTCAGGATTAAATTTTCTGGCCTAAATGCAAAAGCTATGTTTGTACAAAAACATCACTGCAAATCACCAAAGAGTAGCAGCATGATTGATGTGGTGTAGTTCCTCATGGTTTGGAGCTGTTTATTGGTCGAGAAAATTATAGACAGTTTTAAATACCAATTTTTGTGCAAAACATTGAGGTGTGTGCGCTGAAGCGGACAACAAAGGGCACAAGAAATCCTCAATATGCAGTATTTTACAAATAAATTAATGCTGATTGGCAGTTGTGTGTCTTGCATTACATTTTGCTTAAGAACCAACAGCAAAAAGGAAGGGGAAACCTCCCCCAAGTTATTTATTATCAATAAATCAGCTGATCACCTAACGTAACCAAAAATAAATACAGTGGTACCTCTACTTACAAAATGCGTCCGTTCAGAGTGCGAGCTCATACGTGGGAACATTTGTTTGATGAAACAAAAATCTCATTGGAAACAATAGAAAACCAATTAATCCATTCCAACTCTCTCCCAAACTCATAATCTGACACAAACACGTATTTTTGAGATAACATACGGACGTTCCCCGACTGACGTCTTTTAATTGGTTCCGGACGGCCGAATGTAAGTTGAAAGTGAACGTAAGTTGTTACAGTGACGTGTGACGTATGACGCTCATACTGTACTATACATCCATAAATACCATTACAGTATCTCATAAAACACCCCTAAATCAATTATTATAAATATAACATTGTAAAATAATATCAAATATATCAAATAATATCAACATGAATTTCAAATAAGTCACTTATTTATATCAAATCACTTTACATGAAGCTTAAAACAACCAATCAACGCTTACAATATGTGAAGCGCTCAATACCGAAAGTAGTGTACTTGCAAAAGTCGTGCACTGGCTGTGGGTTTCCAGACTAACGGTCTTTCAAGTGCACGAGGGTGCCGTTGAACTCGATTAGAACACAGCCTGCACTGACGTAAATCCCAGCAGAGAGCTCTTTCTTTTGTGTAAGTAAGTAAACTTTATTCAGGAGATGCATAATGCATACAAAGAATCAAATACAAATCCTAATGAATATTAATGTAAAAATAAGTATACACTCTTAAGATTCTGCTAAAAGATAAGAAATATCAGTAATTGTTCTGTAATTTGTGCATTCGGGTTTTCATTTTACAACTCTTTGCTTAACTGAGTATGCATGGTAGATAGTTAATTCATCTGTGTGTATGAGACTTGCACCCATGCTAGTAGGCTTACACTTCTGACCAACCAGATTTGCTTAGGGTTACAAAAGTCCACAAAACAGTGTAAACACAAAGATCACAGAGACGACGTCTTAACACAAGGGTAGCACGCTATATAACATACACACACACTAAGAGAAGAAGATGCAAAGGATAGGGTGAGATGGAGGCAGATGATTCGCTGTGGCGACCCCTGAAGGGAAAAGCCGAAAGGAAAAGACGAAGATACACACACATACACTCAGTCTGTAGTTTGTAAACAATGAATGCAGCATCATTGTGTCATTACGTCAGCATACTACGTAGGTACGTCTAAACTCAAAATTTGCCCTTTTTTTTTTTTTTTTTTTTTTTTTTTGGGGAAAATCGAAAAAACGTAAAATGGATGAACGCAAGTTGGGGCGTGTCTGTATTTAAGATAAACATGTGACAAGCATTTCACAATAATAACACATGTAGAGTAACAATAATACTGTAATTAACAGTAAATAATAATAAAACAAGAATATACAATAAGTCAATAAACAATACAATAAATGCATCTGAACTTAAGAATAGCACTTAACATTAACTTACACTATTATTGTTTTTTTCGCTTTTGTTTCTCCCTCCTGCTGATTGGTTGCAGATGATGTGTACACCTTTTTTTTCTCTTTTGCGCACATGTTGTCAATGTGATTGCTTGAATTGTGAAGTACATTTTTTTTGTTTTTAATGATTATTGAAGCCCGATGATGCCACTCAAACGCCCTGCATCTTCTCTAGCTTCTGGTAAGGAGCCTAAGCGCTTTATTTATTAATAAATATCACAGTCCAAAATTAATTTTTTTTTTTACGTAATTATTACTACATTTTACTGCATTATTACTGTATTAATGAGTGAGACTGTCTTTAACAAAAATGTGTTTAACAAACATATTTTAGCACATGTAATATCATACATAGGGTATTAAAAAGGCATCAATAACTCGTGGATTTTGTTGATCCACGGGAAGGGCCGGAACCGAACCATCGCAAATAACGGGGCTCTACTGTAAATCTAAGTAGTTTGTATATATTTAGTTGGGACTGTATTTAAATTAAATATGACAGTGTTCATTTCATGGCAATGCTGCCTGTCCCTCACCTCACTGCATAGAGTTGTTTTTCAACATCTCTTGATACCTCGTGCTTGTTATAGTGCTGCATCAGAGCACTGCCAGATTTGCAATCAGATTAAAGAACAGTCTTGAATTGAAGCGGCTATTTTTACCGCCTGTGAGCTCGTGGTTGGTGTGCAGGATGAGGTTTGGTTTTTTCTTTCTTTTCTCTTCTTCACTAAATCTCATGGTACAGATTAAACCTTCAGTGATGTAGAAGTGAAATATGATCAGGAGCTGTTCCAGTTTCCTACTGCGGGATGAGCGATGAGATCAGACTGGGCTAATGGTGGTGCTGTAGTCAAGTGGTTTAGGTTTTGCTTCATATCTGTGAAATTATTAAAACAAGGAAAATTCATTTTGACACTTTACACCAGTTTCTCTTGAAGGAACGTCAAGATCCATTTTGCTACGCCCACTTAAATTTGTAGCAAATTTATGCAAATGTCTGCAACAACTTACATTGGGGATCATAAACATTTTCCCAGAAGTAAAATCAAGCCAATCATGCGAATGTCAACTTTAGCACATGGCATGTTGAACCGATCAACATGAACATAAACAAAATCACATGGCCAGGCCAGGTCTTTAAATGTATGAAGTTAGTGAGAAGGAGAATCAGGTGAAAAATACTCATCACTTTCTGATAGGTCCATATCTGGCTCATCGATCCATTCATTCAGAACATCTGACAGGTTTGCTGTAGCAGTTTCTAGTGATTCATCAGTTGTTGGACATTTACCAAGAGAACAGCAAAATATTTTCCTGTTTTTTAAAGAACGGTGGGTCAATCAAATGTGTTGTTACTGATGAACATTAGACATTCCCCAGTGGCAGAGGGTCTTGAAATACTGTGTAAACTCACTTTTACAGCCAGTGAATGCCTCATTTTACAGTTAGAGTCTGATCAAATAAAATTTGTAAGTATGATCTCAGACAGTGGTCACCAAACTACGGCTCGCTGGCTGGATACGGCCCACCTTCACATTTGGCTTGGCGAAAACGTTGTTTGTATCATCAGTCAAGAGGCAGTGATGGTATTAAAAAAATACAACCTGCGCCGACACTCTGAATCCCATCACAAAGACGAGTATGATCGCTTGCAAGACCAAATGCAAGCACACAAACTCTCAAAGCTAAAAAGTGGATTGTTACCTCAGGAGAATACATTTGTACACCAGGCTCGGCTCACCCAGTCGTCTGTTTGGGCAGCTTTCGGGTTGCTCAACTGATAGCAAGCTATTTTTTATTATTATTTTTTTTTTATTTTTTATTTTTTTATATATTTTTTTTATTTAAACACCCACCCCTTGACTTTTTTCTGTGAAGGTCCTGGAAAGGGTTACTAATATTTGGTCATGTGTGGCTTACTGGAAAACAATAAATGTTTACATTTAGGCAGCCCTGCGATCGTCACACTTTTTCCGTGACAAACTGACCTCGGCCTCCCATCAGAGCAGGAAAAAATTATGTGGCCCTCGCAAGAAAAAGTTTGGGGATCCAATTGGAGCAGGGCGCTTATTACGTCAAATTCGATATATTTAATCGTTACATATAGTACATGTACAACAAAAGGTGATGATGAGGCGCACCTTCAGGGCCTTTCTGGATTACTGTAGCACAAAAGATTGTATTGATGCTGCAAACGTTATGTGGTCCTGGCCGTGTATGAAAGTCCAGACTGGATTCTGCTTCTGTATGGATCTAGAAGAATAATTAGTAAGCTTACACTTCACATTTACCTGGCTGGTCTGGTACTCTGGTGATAATTTACAGTGATAGCCAGTGGGAATGGAATCTCTCTGGACCACCCGGTATAATGTCATGATTGCCTTGGTACCAATATGATTTTGTATTGTGACTATGATTCTGGAGGGACCCTGCTCCAATATAAGAGGGTTTTTTTTTTTGTGCTTTCTTTGTTAGAATTTTAACCCTTGAACCATGTGAACAAAAGATTAATTGTAATTTAGATGTGAAGTCACCAAATATTCACTCCCAGTACATGGGATGCTGTATTACCTACCAGTGTGTGAATAGTTTATAGTGCACTAACTCAAATTCGCCCTGAATACAAACACATAGAGATTAAAAATGAATGAAAATTCAATTTTGTAGTCGGTGTGGCGACAGCTGCACAAATATAAATAGCTGAATTGATCCCTCCCTCCATCCCTCCCATCTCTAGAAGTCAAAGCTCAAATTGCCCAACTGATAAAGCAAATAAATGCTAGTAGTACTATTAGCATATAACCAAGGTAGATGGCACGTGTATTTCTGATCTATTAATGAGGGTGCCAGCTAGTATTCACTGGTCACAATAAGCTGGGTCGACTTTCAACTAGCCTGCCCTGTGATGTCATAGTGCCAATGATGTCTTAGGGTTTTTTGTTTGTTTAATGGAGGTAATCGTTCCCTTTATGAAGGTTGTTGTACATGTACTGTACAGAATATTTGTCAAAAGTTTAACAAGATTTGAAGGCGAGCATGAGAAAATACATAAACTTTTACACAGTGAGTGAAGTTTCAGATGTACTGTATCCTTCGCTTTCATACGTCTCTCTCTCTCTCTGTCTCTCTCGCTCTCTGTCTGTCTCTCACCCCCCTCTCTCTTGCGCTCTGTCTCTGGCTAAAGTGCAGTTAAATAAGGCCTGCTGCTGTATCAGATCCTGGATAATTGGAACCATTCTGTAGTAAGAGAATGGGGAATCTTGTGGAGTGAAGATATTCTGTGAGTAGTTTCACCATGTCATTTGGCTTATTATTATTACTTGGCTTAATTATTATTATGGCTTATTATTTTATTAAAAAATAAAAAGATTTAATCAAACGGTTTTGTTTTGACTTTTTTTTTTTTTTTTTTTTTTTTTTTTTTTTTTACCCCCCCATTTTCTCCCTAGTTTTAGTTGTATCCACTTACCACCCATCAGGTTTTGTTTTCCCTGTTTGACTTCTCACAACCCCTACTGACCAGGGAGGAGCGAAAGCATGCAGTGCTAGCGACCCGCCTCTTTTCGAACTGCGGCGCCATGCGTATTAGGGTGTGGTCTGACACACTCGGAGAGAAAGCGCTCTCCACTTCCTCGTACAAATGAGCTCACAGGTGCCCGTGATTAGCTGGCAGTCGCTATGAGTAATAGGAAAGTGGGCATATGCCGTCCCTCCCACAAGTTAGAGCTCAGCCAATTAGCGCCCATGGACTCCCGGTCATGGACAACTGTGGCATTAAACCAGATTCGAAATAAAAAGGATATTAAGCACATGGGACAGTCCAGAAAATTACACCTTTATTTGCTGTATGGACATATTGAGCAGGAACCTATATTAGCTACAGATTTGTTTCCGTGTGTGTGTGTGTGTGTGAGTGCGTGTGTATATATATATATATATATATATATATATATATATATATATATATATATATATATATATATATATATATGTGTGTGTGTGTGTATAGATACATGTAAACTATGTCTAATTTCAGAACCAAGTGAGATGCTTGTATAGTTACTGCTCCCGTCCCTTTCAAATAGAGATGAGACGTGTACATGGTTTCAGTGTCTCTGATTTGGCGTCTGCCCTTAAATAGCCGACTGTAACTTGAGATGATAATGGCACTGATGTGAGGTGTGTGTCTGTGTGTGTGGTGGGGGGTGGGGTGTATTCTATGAGGGTGTAATCTAGAGAATGTGTGGGATTGTCTTTTATCAAACTCTTGAATCTTCTTCATTTCCTTGGACATGTACAGAGGAGGGATAGTGAGTATATTGGCAGTAGGATGCTGAGGTTGGAACTACCAGGCAGAAGGCCTCGAGGAAGACCAAAGAAGAGATTTATGGATGTGGTGAAGGAAGACATGAAGGTCGTTGGAGTCAGAAAAGAAGATGCGGAGGACAGGGTGAGGTGGAGGCGGATGATTTGCTGTGGCGACCCCTGAAGGGAGCAGCCGAAAGTAAAAGAAGAAGAAGAAGAATCTTCTTCATTTCCATTCACACTTGGCCAGCATGATGTGACGCAAGTGCTGAGAGTTCACGGGACGAGTTGCTCACGTTCAAACACAGATGATATACGTTTTCTCCGAAACCCCAAGCATGCGCAGGTTTATTTATAGCCCAGTGAGCATGCAAGTCACTAAAATTCTGTAAAATATAAAAGAAATCATTTATTTCATTTTTCTTTAATTTTTACAATAAATAATAATAGTTTGCAAGGGGGGCAGTCATGGTGTTCTAGTGGATAGGGCGCAGGACCGCTGATCCTAAGGTTGGGGGTTCGAGTCCTCACAGGGTTGTCACTGCCCCCCCCCCACCCCCCAGTGCAGCTAACTGGGTTATCAAAGGCGGGCCATGCCTCTCACTGTGTATGGTGAGAGGTTCATGTAAAAGAACCATTGCTGACTTTCGTAAAGAGGAGCTGCAAAGCCGTCAGTGTGTTTCTGTCCCTTGCTAAAAGGTTGTGTCAGGAAGGGCATCCGACGTAAAAACCTCTGCCAAATCAAATGTGCGAATCAGATGATTTCCTATGGCGACTCCCGAGAAAAGGGAAAATGCCAAAAGCAAAAGAAGAGTTTGCAACTGCATCAGTTTTTAATAAAAGACTTAAAAAATAGCAACTTTTCAACACAAAATCATTTTATTTATTTCTTTATTTTTTTTTTTACATTTTTTTTTTTTACAAAAACAACTTCATAATTACCTCTTTCTGATCATTTTCTCACCCTGTAATGTGTTAGATTTGGCACTGTTTGTTGCGTATTTATCGTATCAGGTTAAATTCTTCATCCTGTATTTTTTCTTGCATATAAAGTTGAATGAAACATTTTTCTAGCCCGTTGTCTAATTTATTAATTCATTTTCTGAATGGCATAATCCTAGTTACCGTCATGGAAGGCTGGCGCCCATGTCGGCTGACTCTGGGGCCAGGGTGGGGTACCTACCCCCTGACAGCTCGCTAGGCCATCACAGCACCAACACTCACACAAAACCGTTTTTGGTTAGGTAAACATGGGCACGTCATACTCTGCTGTTTGGTTGTTTTAAATTTGTAGAATTCAAGGCACTCAGACCCTACCTCAACAGTGTATTAGAACGCATATGATGAGGTGGAAGGAGGCGGGGTCACAAGACTGAATAAATGCATAAACATAGTGTTTACTTCACGAGGAAACTATACCCCAAAAAAAGATTAGGTAACACAATTAAGCACAACTAAGGCCACATTATACATGCATATCTGAGATCAGTAGGGTTCTGGAGTTACACATCCATGACGTCTGTATTTTTAAAACCACACTTAGAACTAAGCTTGATGGGCCAGTCGCAGGGCTGCCAACTTGTACAAACTTATTGTATTCATACAAAAAATAACAAAATACGGCAATGCTATTCATTCAGACATTAATACGAATTTCAAACTTTCAAGAAAATATGTTCCTTTCTATTTTATTTTCAATATTTTATCAGTAGCTTTAATGAATTTCAGAAGATTCAATCTGTTTACATGTTTACTTTCCTGGCAAAGCCAAGTCTCGCGATAATTTCACCGGATGTTACCATTGTATTTTACCATGTGATTCCTTAATCGGCAGCAAGGTAGGTCGATTTCTACGAATCAGCAGCTATCTTTCATACACTCCGTGGTCATCATCATCATCTTCTTCCGCTTAGTCCAGGGTCGGGTCGCGGGGGCAGCAACCTCAGCAAAGAGGTCCAGACGTCCCTCTCCCGAGCCACTTCCTCCAACTCTCCCGGGGGGACACCAAGGCGGTCCCAGACAAGCCGAGAGACATAGTCCCTCCAGCGTGTTCTAGGTCGACCCCGGGGTCTCTTCCCGGTTGGCCATGCCCGAAACACCACACCAGGGAGGCGTCCGGGGGGCATTCTGACCAGATGCCCGAGCCACCTCAACTGGCCCCTCTCAATGTGGAGGAGCAGCGGATCTACTCTGAGCTCTCCCCGGATGGCGGAGCTTCTCACCTTATCTCTAAGGGAGAACCCCGCCACCCGGCGAAGGAAGCTCATTTCAGCCGCTTGTATCCGTGATCTTATTCTTTCGGTCATTACCCAAAGCTCGTGACCATAGGTGAGGGTTGGAACGTAGATCGACTGGTAAATTGAGAGCTTTGCCTTGCGGCTCAGCTCCTCCTTCACCACGACGGACCGGTACAGGCACCGCTTAACAGCAGAGGCTGCAGCGATCCGTCTGTCGATCTCTCGCTCCATCCTTCCCTCACTCGTAAACAAGACCCCAAGATACTTAAACATGGGGCCACTTGGGGCAGGACCTCATTCCCGACCCGGAGGGTGCATTCCACCATTGTCCGACTGAGAACCATGGCCTCGGACTTGGAGGTACTGATCTTCATCCCGGCTGCTTCGCACTCAGCTGCGAATCGCTCCAATGAGAGCTGGAGGGTCCGACTTGATGAAGCCAAGAGGACATCATCCGCAAAAAGCAGAGATGATATCCGATGGCCACCAAACCAGAACCCCTCATCGCCTCGACTGCGCCTAGAAATTCTGTCCATAAAAATTATGAACAGAATCAGTGACAAAGGACAGCCTTGGCGGACTCCAACTCCCACTGGAAACGAATCCGACCTTGTTACCAATACGGACCAAACTCTGGCTCCGGTGATACAGCGACCGAATAGCTCGTAGCAACGGATCCGGAACGCCGTACTCTCGGAGCACGCCCCACAAGATCGTTCGAGGGACACGGTCGAAAGCCTTCTCCAAATCCACAAAGCACATGTGGACAGATTGGGCAAACTCCAATGCCCCCCCCAAAATCCTGTGTATAGAGTTGGTCAAGAGTGCTGCGGCCAGGACGAAAACCACATTGTTCCTCCTGAATCCGAGGTTCAACTATCGGTCGGATCCTCCTCTCTAGTATCCCTGCATAGACTTTCCCAGGTAGGCTGAGGAGTGTAATTCCCCGATAATTGGAACACACCCTACGGTCCCCCTTCTTAAAAATTGGGACCACCACCCCAGTTTGCCAATCCAGAGGTACAGCCCCTGATGACCACGCGATGTTGCAGAGACGTGTCAACCAAGACAGTCCTACAACATCCAGAGCCCTGAGATATTCCGGGCGGATCTCGTCCAACCCCGGAGCTCGACCACCAAGGAGCTTTTTGACAACCTCAGTGACCTCCACTCCAGTGATGGGCGGACCCCCCCACCCGAACCCCCAGGGTCTTCCTCTGCCACGGAGGGCGTGTTGGTGGGATTGAGGAGGTCCTCTCAAGAACATCCCCAGTCAAGGTAAGCAGCTCCCCACCTCCACTGTAAACAGTGTTTGTGAAGAACTGCTTCCCCCTCCTGAGGCGTCGGATGGTGGCGAAACAGCCCATTCGGATTCCATGTCCCCCGCCTCCTCCGGAACGTGGTTGTAGCTCTGCCGGAGGTGGGAGTTAAAGGCCTATCGGACAGGGGAGTCAGCCAAACGTTCCCGGCAGTGCACTTATGGGACACCCTTATGTTCGAACATGGTGTTCGTGATAGACAAACTATGACGAGCACAGAAGTCCAACAACGAAACACCATTCGGATTCTGACTGGAGAGGCTGTACCTACCGATCACACCCTTCCAGGTCACACTATTGTTGCCCACATGGGCGTTGAAGTCTCCCAAAGAACGAGCGAGTCTCCCGAGGGAGCGTTCTCCAACACCCACCCCCCCAAAGACTCCAAAAAGGGTGAGTACTCTGAACTGTCATTTGGTGCATAAGCACAAATAACAGTCAGGACCCGTCCCCCCCACCCGAAGACGGAGGGAAGCTGCCCTTTCGTCAACCGGGGAGAACTCCAACATTTGGGCACCGAGACGGGGGGCAACAAGAATACCCACACCGGCTCGCCGCCTCTCCCCATGAGCAACTCCAGAATAGAAGAAGGTCCAGCCTCTTTCGAGATGGATGGTTCCAGAGCCCATGCTATGCATTGAGGTGAGCCCGACTATATCTAGTCGGTATCTCTCCACCTCACGCACCAAATCAGGCTCCTTTCCCGCCAGAGAGGTGACATTCCATGTCCCGAGGGTCAGAGTAAGTAGCCGAGGATCGGTCCGACAGAACCCATGCCTTGGGCTGCCACCCAACTCACACTGCACCCGACCCCTAAAACTCCTCCCATGGGTGGTAGGTCCATGGGAGGGCGGACCCATGTCTCCTTTTCGGGCGAGGCCTGGCCAGGCGCTCGCCTTCGAGCCCCTCCCCTGGGCCTGGCTCCAGGAGGGAACCCCGGTGACCCGCGTCCGGGCAAGGGAGACTGCTTCAAATGTTTACTCCGAGATGGCATAGGGGTCTTCTGAATCGCACTTTGTCTGGACCTTCACCCAGGACCTGTTTGCCTTGGGTGACCCTACCAGGGGCATTATGCCCCCGACAACATAGCTCCTAGGATCATTAGGTCACGCAAACCCCTCCACCACGATAAGGTGGCGATTCAGGGAGGGGACACTCCGTGGTAACCAGAGCCAATCATCAAACGGTTGCGGGAAACCCAAAATGGCGACGAAAAGAAAGCGAGAATTTTTATCGGAATATTCAACAACTTATCCAATTATTAAGAAGCATGACAGATACATGGCCTTTTGCACAGTGTACGATGTGAAATTTCACATTGCGCTTTCAGACAGTTTCGATATTAAAACGCATACAAAGGGAGGTGGACGTAGCCAGCTAGCGACCGGATTGCTTCCTTTAGAACTTTAGAACTCCAGACTTCCTCATACAATGCCACAGTTCCTCTCTCAGCACCCTGTCATATGCTTTCTCCAGATCCACAAAGGCACAATGCAGCTCCTTCTGACCTTCTCTGTACTTCTCTATTAACATCCTCAAAGCAAACACTGCATCTGTGGTGCTCTTTCTTGGAATGAAACCAAACTGTTGTTCACAAATGCTAACCTCTGCCCTTAGTCTTGCGTCCACTATTCTTTCCCATAACTTCATCGTATGGCTCATCAACTTTATCCCTCTGTAGTTGTCACAACTGCACGTCTCTCTTGTTCTTAAAAATGGGCACCAGCACACTTCATTAAAGTAAAGCTCCATTCTTCTGGCATCTGCTCACTTTCTAAGACCTTGTTGAATATTCTTGTCAGGAAATCTACTGCTACCTCCCCTAGACACTTTCATACCTCCACCGGCATGTCATCAGGACCAACTGCCTTTTCACTCTTCATACTCTTCAATGCCCTCCTCACTTCACCCTTACTAATCTTTGCTACTTCCTGGTCCTCAATGGTCACCCCTTCTACTCTTTTTTTCTCTCTTTCATTTTCCTCATTCATCAGCTCTTCAAAGTACTCTTTCCATCTTCCCAGCACACTTCTGTCATCAGTCAATATATTTCCCACTCTGTCCTTAATCACTCTAAATTGCTGCACGTCCTTCCCATCTCCATTGCTCTGCTGTGCCAACCTGTATAAATCATTTTCTCCCTCCTTACTTTCCAACCTATCATACAAGTCATCATACACCCTCTGTTTGGCCTTTGACACCGCTACCTTCGCCTTACGCTGTGTCTCCCTGTACTCCTGTTTACTCTCATCAGTCCTCTCTATGTCCCACTTCTTCTTAGCTAACCTCTTCTTTTCTACACACTCCTGCACTTCCTCATTCCACCACCAAGTCTCCTTATCTACTTTCCTTCCAGAGGACACACCAACCCCTCACTGCTGCATTGTGCATAATATAATAATAAATATGCAATTTTTAATTATAATAATTATCACATATTCTATATTGTAACACCAGTACAATTATGTCAACTAAACCTGGTTTTCTCAAATATACTGTTGTTTCATTATTAATCTGGGGCCGGTTGCGTAGTGGTTAAGGTCCTGCGCTCATCATCGGGAGGTTGTGAGTTCGAATCCCACTGAGACCCTCACTGTGCTAAGACCCCTGGGCAAGGTCTCAATCACAAGTGTGCCTCTGTTCACCCAGCAGTATAAATGGGTACCAGTAAAAATATACTTGGAAGGTAACCTGCGATGGACTAGCGTCCCATCCAGGGCGAGTTGAACTCCTGGTCGCTTCATGCTATGGAAACCAGGGATAAGCACCGGCCTGATGAGCCACGAGGCTCGGGTGTAAAAACCCAACCGACTCATTATTAATCTAAACTGCAGTTAAATCTGATAAAGATAACCTGTATGTCCATATATGGAATTCTGTGCAATCCTAATTGGAGTTCTAATGTTGTTTATTACGAATACGAATTTCAGCTCAAAATACTTATTTTTGGTTTATCAATTACAAAAATGGTCCTTGGTTGGCAGCTCTGCAGTTTTGTTTGTCTGTCTGTTTTTTCCCTTTTTTTTTTTTTTTCTTAAGACTTCCAGTTCCTGAGCTCGAAACAAATATCTCCTGAGTTCATCTCCATATTTGTGAGTGAACGTCAGCAGCGGTTCGCTACAGTCAGTGTCCTGGACATTACTGAGAATTTGCCCCCGGGAGAATGTAATAGAAACGAGTGCAGTAGGATTGATCACAACTGAACCTTTCTCAGGAGCTAAGCGCTGAGGAGTTACTCGGAATGTATTCAGATAAAGGCGGATATATTGGAATGTTAGTGCAGAATTTTGCTTGCCGTTGTGAGATCGGTGATAAGGAGCAGTCGCTGTGTATATCGTTATTTTGCTTGTGGGTCTGTGGCGGCAGTGCTTGGTAGGGGTGGGGTTTAGCTGTCTGCAGAAAGGTCTGTAGGCTTTTTACATGTGAGCCTTTTGGTTCATCACCTGTTTCTGGCGTTTAACTCATCCTGCAACGAGGTGCTGTGGTCTCAGTGTATTTTACTGGTGCCCATTTATGCTGCTGTGTGGACAGAGGCACATTGCTGTGGTTCAGAAGGAAGTTTGGGGATCGAACAGAGATTAAACCCCAAGTTCATGCGGTGCATGCGTATTTGGAGGCGATCTAACACCGACCCCCGCTTGCATGAATGAGCTCATATACACCCCCTGATCGACTGGTTGTGAGCTCGGCCAATTAGTTCCCATGGACTCGATCACAGACGGCTGTGGCACTAACCTGGATTCGAGCTTGTGTTCTCGGGGTTAATAGTTGTGCACCTTATCGAAGTGCCACTCGGGAGCCCGGTGCTAATGTTTATATTCACACCATACCACACAGTTAAAGTCTTCTATCATGTCTCTTCTCTGATGGAAGTGTGTGTGTGTGTGTCAGTGTGTCTGAACTCCGAACATTTTATAGGTGTTTCTTTAGCCTCCTCTCTCTGTTTGCTGGGTACTTTTACATTTTTTAACTTTCCCATCAAGCGAGGACAGTTTGACAGGAATTTCCTCAACTAGATTGGGGAGCATTGCTGGACACATGACTTGGATTCTCTCGCATGAGGTTTTGCTCTATACACACACACACACAAACACCACCCTTCCACACAAATCGAAACACCCCACCCACACACACAACCCCACCGCACAGACCGACACAGATCGTCACCACACACACACACACACACACACACACACACACACACACACACACACACACACACACACATTCAGCATCGTAAGACATTGAGAAAGTTCTTCCGTTGTAATTTCAGTGTCAGTTTTTAGATTTGCGAGTGAATCCTTTGTGTTTTAAACCTGATGAATAAAGTCTTGCAGTAGTTTATACAGCAAGTGCAGAAGTTGTCCAACACCCTGTGCAGCGCTAGTGTAAAATGAAGCAGGACCTGTAAGACGTTCTCATTCGGACTCATTAGATTGACTGTGCAATCCACCTGCTTTTGCATGCAAGCTTTTTATTTATAAAGCAGATAATATTGTTGTTTGGGAGAGAAAGATGCTTTTGACCTATTTCCATGGAAACAAACAAGTTGGGACAGCTTTTATATCAAACATGTATAAACACACACTGACAGATGTATTGACATCTGGAGAAATATAGTGTGCAGGAAGTGACAAGTCGTGGTGTGTTTCTATGACATGATTTGTGTGTGTGTGTGTGTGTGAGCATGCGCACATGTGCATGTGTAAATGCTGATCTAATCTTCATGATGAAAGCTTTTAATGAAACACCTATAAAGTGTTCATGCTTGCTTCTGGTTACTGAAGTGAAGGATGAGGTTGGGTGTTGCTGTGCTTGGGGAAGTGCGTGCCATTAAATACGGCGCCTATCTGAGCTTATCTTCTATCTCTGTTTGTCTGTGTTCAGCCTCTGTCCCAGTGAGCAGCAGCAGCAGCAGCGCGAGTAGACGCCATACGGCTCTGTCCGTTCCACTCAGCTGGGAGAAGCGTAGCGTTCACGCCGTAGCTATGTCCAGCATCACCATCGACCCGGAGCTCAAGCCTGGGGAGTTCGTCATCAAGAGCCTTTTCGCAGAGTTCGCCGTGCTCGCCGAGAAGAAGATTGAAGTGGTCATGGCTGAACCACTGGTCAGTACCACTGAGCTATAAAAGACCCCCAGCAGCAACAACAACAACATAATACACTGCTGTAACCAGACCACAACAGACAAGCATTCAGGTTGCCCTCAATAAAAACAAACATCCGAGGAAGGAAGTAAATAAATTCCTCTGAAGCAAAGTTTGAGTGTTTTTAGAGCGGAGATATTTTTATATTATACGAAGTACCGCGCAAACATCTCCAAAATAAAACACTGCCTTTTTCAGCAGGAAGTGAGGTTACTCTGTTGTATCTAATTGGCATAAGCCGAGATTATCGCGGTTCACGTAGTCATCGAATCTGTGACTCAGTGTTACGCACGTGCTGAAAAACAAAAGGTCACCTGACACGTCGTCACCCGGTCATGTGAACACACCTCCATCGAACACATCAAAATTTGTTGCAGCTTTACTTTAAAAGTATCTTGAACATTACAGATATTCCCAGAGAATGAAATGAACCAGACTTGGTCTTTTTCAAATTATTTTGCTATAAGGGAAATTATTTTGTCTGCATTTAATCCATCTAAAGTAAACACACACACACACACACACACACTAATGGGCTGCCACACACATTGGGGGCGTCCCAGTTCGGGGTTCGGTGCCCTGCTCAAGGGCACTTCAGCCATTAATGTGGAAGAGGAAAGGTGGGGTTCACTTCAGCATTACTACACATTATTCATGCTGGATTGGGAATCGAACCAGCAACCTTTCAGTCCCAAAGCCACTTCTCTAACCATTAGGCTATGGCTCAGGGGTAAAGTATCATCACAGATTCACTTAGTACCTCAACAATATTAAAATAAGTTTTGATGTATTTTTCCATCTGTCCTCATGTCTGTACTGAAGTCTGTACAGATTCTAATGCTCGAACCAGCAACCAAACAAAAGTCGTGTCCCGTTCTGCTCTCGACCCGTTATCCTAACCACCATCTGAGAACTGGGCCACAATCACGACACGTGCTTGTGTTGGTTTTATTTAATCAGCTCACTTCCAGTAAGCTTCGACACTCAGACAGTTGCTTCCCCATCTATCCGGACGTGGCTCTGATGTGTGTGCGCGTGTGTGTTTTGTTATGTTTGGCTGCTAGGATTTTCTCGCTAGGTAACTGAGATTAATATTTCATGTCATGTGAAAAACCCTGCCCTGACGACTGACTGATTTTCTATCCAGGAGAAGCCTTTATCCAGATCTCTGCAGAGAGGGGAAGATGCGCAGTTTGATCAGGTAAGACGTTAAATAGAAGCAGTAGACGTGCTGCGTGCGTGTCTCGAGCCCCGTGAATTGCTGCGTCATCCGCAGCAATACATCACTGCAGGGTACCGGAGTGTGCAAGCAGGGCAGAGAGAGCGGTTATATAACTCTTCTCAGCAACATCAGTCCCTTTACCACACAGTCAGTCATCCTTGCGCTCGGGGCGAGACGATTTACGATAGTATCGGGGGATCGCTGATACACTCAAACGCTCTGTGTGTGCGTGGTGCCTGCATCTTTAAGATTACAACAAAGAAACGCTTCCTTCTCATCTGTTTTGCACTTTGCACACACTGTAATATTGCCTGACTTTGGGACAGCGCAGTTTCACTTTCTTGCTATAATGATGTTGCATTGAATATATATGGCCACACCCCCTTGGTCCTGAGTATTGCTGCAGCAGCATGATACTCTCAGAGCCTAAACCCCACCAGAACCACAATGACATACCTGTGAATGATTATTACCAGATCCCTGAATCAGTACACAGGAATGGTTTGATTTGATTGGTCTGCTCTGTCCAGATTAAAAATCATTATTCTGAGTGGATAGGGCTTATCCCAAAGTGACAGTTTATTTGGGGCCGTCCAGCTCGCAGTGCCGTGATTTATCATACATTACATTCGGTAAAAGAAACCGATTTGAATAAATTAATTTGTTTGTGTCTCCTCGTAGTATATTGTAACATTATGAAAAAGCGGTTTCCTTCAGTGTTTGTGGAGTGTGTGCTGGTCGCTCCTCGGCACGTATGGTGCTCTGCTTCATTAGCTCACCCCAAGGCACACGGTTCACCAGGATAGTCCTCGTCATGGCTAAATTATATAAATAAAAACGATAACATCTCATTGTAGGCTGTTTGATGCTTCCCTTTCTCGTGCAAACACACCTTTACATAACCAGTTCTCTCATGTGTGTGTGTACTCCACGCCGAACAAGTTCGCTTCACACTCTGTGATGCTTATTAACTCCACCCAACGTGCAGAGCCCACCTGAACAGTCTCGCTCCCCTCCCCTTTATAAATGAAGTACATGTTTACAGTTAAAATCTATTCTGAATATATGTTCTCCTCTTAAAGGCGTGTGTAGTATACACTCGTACTGTGATCTCTCAGGCTGGGAGGAAGTCGCTAAAATAAATATTTCCCACGATGTTTCATTTCGACCACCTCATTGTTGATTGTGACGTTGTAATATAATGTCGGGCTGATTTAAATAGCGCCTTGTGAGAGTCGTTCTAAGCTGTAGGGTGCACCCCAAGTCCAACCAGTATCAGCTGAGGTTAGCCCCAGTGTGCCTGCACCCCAAGTAGGATTAAGAGTCTCGGCAAATGAGTTAGATGACACCATCAGTCATCTTATTTAATAACCCGCGCCGCTTATTTGTTTTAGAATCCAGAACAAGTTCAGACTGCTGTACTGTTGTGTAAAGCTAGCGACTCTTCACAGAATCCAGTTTTGGGTTTCTTCGCCGAGCAGGTCACTGTTTTGAAAGCATGTGTTCGGGATTTCTGCCTCTCCTCGCTCACTCTTTCAATGTTGACTGGGGGGGGGGAGAGAGGACCTGTGAAAGATTTCAAAGACAATTTTGAGCACAGTAGGTCTGCCGGTTTCTTTCCTTGGTGTCCACACGGCACAGTTGAGGCAGATCGAGGCGACAGACTTTGAACTCTGAATAAATACCTTCAGAAATGATCTTTGCTTTCATGTCACAGTTAATGATCCGTACATCGGGATGTACAGGAAACGAATCAGTGGAATATTGATGGGATGGAATATGAGTGCTTGCTGCTGAGTACAGAGGATTCTGGGACGGGCGGGCACTCTCTTGGTGATGGAGTAATTCAAAGGAAATGGGATTGGATCGTCTTTTCAGAATATTCTACACTTTCAATGCTAGCTTTTTGCTCTTGTGACAGAGAAATCCTCATGAATTCATTCACCTAGCCACTTAATGCTATTAGGGTCGTGACATGGCTGAAGCCTATCTCAACCGACATGGCCCAAAATTTGCACGCCATTTGGAAGAGCATTAACTGTTTGTTTATGGAATCTAATATAAAAAAAAGCTGGGTTTTGCTTTGATGCTCCCTGTCCTGCCCCACCCTAAACATTCCAGGCCAGGTTTAAGGGTTTAAAGGGTTATTGTGCTGGATTAATTTGCAAGTTGATATAAGACTCGTGTGTGTGTGTGTGTGTGTGTGTGTGTGTGTGTGTGTGTGTGTGTGTGTGTGTTAGTTAATAAGCTCTATGAGCTCGATAGCGGAACACTGTTTGCCCTCGCTGCTGCGCACGCTGTTCGACTGGTACCGGAGGCAGAGCGGCACAGAGGATGAGTCCTACGAATACAGACCCAGATCCAGCACCAAGTCAAAAGGGTATACAGACACACTCATGGCATTTCTTATATATCTTGCGATTCATTTTTGTGCTTATTAAGCTATGGAATTATTTAATCAGCACATGTTTCATTAGATTTCACAATTTGTACTGTTTTTTTGTTTGTTTGTTTGTTTTTTTAAACTCCAGGGACGAACAGCACCGAGATAAAGACTACCTACAGGAGAGGCGGGACTTAGCCATAGACTTCATATTTTGTTTAGTTTTAGTTGAGGTTTTGAAACAGGTGTGTGTTATATAGACATGCCTTGAGGTTTTCTGTCAGGGTGAATCTTTATCAGATGCTATTTTCATCTCTGGCTCTTATGGATGATGATGATGATGATGCGGTTTTTGTTCTTCTTAGATTCCTCTTCATCCTGTACCAGACGCATTAGTACACGAGGTCCTTAATCTGGCTTTTAAGCACTTTAAACACAAAGAGGGGTGAGTTTTGCATATTTATCTGCACACGCAAAACACAACCCAATAAGACTATTTGTTCTGTGTCAGCGATGGTACGTACAATTTGTTTGGCTGGAATTTCCCAGTACGAGACCGGTCACAAGCTTCTTTAATCATCCTGTTCGCACGCGGCTAAGGCATGTCAACAAAGTTGATCTTTTTTTGTTTCTCTTAATCCTGATGTTTAGAGAAAAAAAAAAATATCAGAATGAGTGCTTTTTAACAGGAGTGTTGAACACTCAGAGAGGGAATTCTACCATACCTGAATGTGAAGGACAAAGGGACTGTTGCATTTGATTTGTTGCCAAAAAAAACAGACAAACAAAAAAAACAACACCATAAAGTTCTCCAGCTTTCATGTTTGTGGCGTATACTTTTAGTGACAAAGGACACTGGTGGCCGTTTTCCACGACTTTGCGAGTTTTTATCCATGCAGGCATTTCACAGCCAGCATGAAACAAGGTTGGTTTGGAGGGCAGTGTCAGCCCAGTGGAGCACTGACTTCTAGTTCCTTTCGATGTTTCTTTCATTATAAGGTCAGAAAGCGGGGCAGGGTGTTATGTCGTGGGGCCGTCAGTCTGTCCACCCATTTCAGCATCTTCAAGCATCCAGTTCTTTTTTTTTTCAGCTTTTCTTGGAATTTCTTTGGAACATGCCAGAAGTGTTGGATACATGCGAAGGATATACGAGAGGATATCAAAAACTCTTGAGGCTCTCACGCACAGAATGAGGGAGATATTTAGATTTATACTGCTATATTTTTCAACACCGTCCCCTTCAAACTACATTCACTTGTTCCATCTAGTTTGCCAGTCTTTGACACCCAATCGGTAGAGCTCAGCATCGTGGTCCCCTAACCAGCCTTCCACAGCAGCAGTCTGCTCATCATCCCCAATCTCCAGCCCTGGAGGTGTTTATCTGCACTGGGAAGGAGGTGGAAGTCACCGTGGGCTAGTTCTGGAGAATAGATTGGGTGAGGGAGAAGTCTGTAGGCACACTTGAGCACAGCTTCCATCGTAGCTTGGCCTGTATGAACTGGTGCGTGGTCCTGAAGAAATGGACCCCCACAAAGGATTTCTGTGGCGTTTCTTTTTGACAGATTGGTGCACCAGCTTCAGAAGTTTATGGTAATATTCCCCATTATTTACGATTCCATTGGGCAGGTAGTCGATGTGGAACACTCCTTTGTGGCCCCAGAAAACTGTCACCATAATCTTGGTGGACCTGGTGGTTTTGAATTTCTTTGTCTTTGGAGATGTGTTTCCATTTCATCAATTCCTGTTTGCTCTCTGGATCAGAGTGTTAAAGCCAGGTTTCATCACAAGTTACAACCCTAAAATGAAAATCATCTGGGTTGACGACATACCGAGTTATCAAGGCTCCACTGATGGTGACTCTCGATAGCTGGTTATCACTGGTTATCATGTCTGAAAGCATTTTCAGGACCCATATTGTACATACCTTGGATATTTGGAGTTTGTCATGAAGTATGCCGTGAATGGATCCGTATCAAAGGCTTGTTGCTTACTCGTGGTGAGTGATACAGTGGTTTTCCAGCACCAGATCGTACACGGTGTCGCCCCATAAACAGCAGTCTATCGCTCTTCAACCTTTTTTGGCCAATTGACCCACCAGAAACAAACTTTATCACCAGTTTGTAAACTCACTGGAGCTTATACCTCATCCACAAAGTTTTGTGACTAAACACTTGCAGCCAGCAATGTGGCTTTGGGACCGAAAGGCCGCCGGTTTGATTACCGAACCAACAGTAAAAGTGTGTGGTGGTGGGGGAGGCTCAATACCCTTTTAACCTCGAGTAATATATTATGATACAACACTGGTTTACAGCCAAACTTCTTCTGAAATGAATATAATTAAACTTTCCTCAATTTGATGCAGCTGAGGGTGAAAGCATCAAAAATGACTGACTGGCTCTAGTTTTTGAGTTGATGCTGGGTCAGTCCCACCCTGACTTCATGAAATCCTGAATGGGTGAGTTCTGGAGGAAAGGAATTTCAACCTGAAGTCAGTAAATAATACCTTTTCAGAATCTTGGATTAAATCGGAGGTAAAGGATGATCTCTGATTGTAAGGGTTTTATTCTTCACTTTTGAAGGACACATGAAATTATTTTTATTTGTTTAGATAAAGACATGCCGTGTACATGTGTGAACAGTGCAGATAACTTCTACTATGGGTGTAGTGCTGTGGTTAAGAAAGGCCTACCACCCCTACTTTGGGTGCAAAAATGGGGATGAGGACATGAACTGGGCCCCACAACATCGGCTGCTGCATTTAACTTTCCCAAGTGGAGGCACCATGCAGAGGAAGCTATGGTTGATATGATCAGTTGACTCCCTCCAAATCACTGGCGAAGATTTGACAAAGAAGAAAAATAAATGGACTCTGCGGTTTCATTTGATGAAAATAAGGGACCAGCCAAGAAGCACCAGGTCAACACTGAATATGAACCGGTCCCTGATCCTATATATCTATTAATAAAGTTTTTCAATTCTGTTCCAAAAGAAACTTAATCTATAGCCCTTCTTCCTATTTTAATGTCTTGCAAAAAGTGAACAGGAAAGCTATTATATGAAAAATCAGAGAAACGAATTTGATTCGAAATTAATGAGCAATTATGAAAAAAAAAAAAAAAAAACAGTACGAGTTATGTTCTGAACTGCTTAATCCTAATTAGGGTCGCAGGGAGGCTGGCACACCTCTCGGCCGACTCCGAGCGAGGGCAGAGTACACCCTGGTCAGCTCACCAGGCCAACGCAGGGCAGAAACATGCTGATGACTGTGCAGCTCCTCTTGTTCAATGTCAGCAATGGATCTTCTACATGAACCTCACACCATAGACAGTGAGAGACATGGCCGGCCTTTGATAACCCAGTTAGTGCAATTGGGGGGACAGTGGCAACCCGTTGAGAGTGGGACTCACCCAGTCCTCTGCCCTTCATTTGCAATTACTGAATAAATAAACGTTTCCCTCTCCGACTTTAAATTCCTCCTCGGGGTTACTTTCTTAGTCATGTTGCATATATTAATTGTTTAACCCTTCAGCAGTAAAAACTAGAGGGTCTCAGACACTTTAAGCTTGGCCTTTTGGTCCGTCAAATTTAATTTGCTGTACCTGAACAGAAAATTCCAAGTTGTTGAAGCGGCAGTTTTTCTAGGAATTATCTAGGAATTACGAGTTATGGCCTGGAAACAAAAGTATCATCTAAAGTGTGTGCATTTAGTAATTTGTTGTTTTGTTTGGCAGGTACTCTGGCCCTAACACTGGTAACGTGCACATCATTGCAGATCTGTACGCCGAGGTCATCGGCGTTCTCACACAGTCTAAGTGAGTCAGTATTTCACTCAAAACCTTCAGGCTTCCCGTTACTGTTCTTTTCTCACACCATCTGAGTAGGAAGGGAGTTAAGTAAAGAACAACCCAAACAGTCTCCGACTCTTTTATGGCTGCCGTAATTCACCTTCAACACCCCCTAAATCTCCAGCACAGTTCCACAACGCACCCAGTAATCTAATTTTACTTAGTGCTGCAGTAGTAGTAATAAAAAGTGATTTAGCCTGTGAGTGCTCCATGCCATTATTTTTATATATATATATATATTTATTTATTTAGTTAGTTAGTTTACAGCTACTTAATGCTATAATTGTGTGTAAAATATAAAGTGGATAAAGGAATTGCTTATAGACTGATGTCAAAGTGTGACAGGATGAGGAGTGTATTGAGTTTATCGCGCACACGAGTAGCGGTACACATATAAGAAGGGCCATCGTGGAGCAGATGTATGTCATTTGTGGTGTGGATGTGTGCAGGTTTCAGGCGGTGCGCAAAAAGTTCATCACAGAGCTGAAAGAGCTAAGGCAGAAAGAGCAGAGTCCTCATGTGGTGCAGAGCATCATCAGCCTCATCATGGGCATGAAGTTCTTCAGAGTCAAAATGTATCCTGTGGAAGACTTCGAGGCCTCTTTCCAGTTCATGCAGGTGGACACACACACACACATGCACACGTACAGTCAAGCCTAAATTATTCAGACTCGTTCATAGTGGTATGTGCACATTTATTGATCTTCAGATTAACTGATTCATATACTAGTATTTTAGTTCTTAAATCATGATTCTGTAGGAAAATGAAACAAGCCATTTTGTTAAGAGAATGCTGTTGTCACGGGATACAATTTTAAGAACTGTCCCTGACAATCCTGGGAGCTTAGTAGTAGTGATACGTGATGCAGAATTAACTATCTGCTCAGATCGGCATAATCTAATGCATACTCAATTAAGCAAAGAGTTGTAAAATGAATGAAAACCCGAATCCACAAATTACAGAACAATTGCAGATATTCATTATCATTTAACAGAATCCTAAGAGTGTATACAGTCGGCCCCCAATTTACGAAGACCCCTTTGTACAAAACCCCCGGATTACGAAAAACATTTTCTTGAGTTTCCGTCCTCGTAATACGAAACAACCCCCTCTTACGAAAAGAAATTCAAACGTGCCAATCAAAATTTCACACGACGTGCGAGTTGCTCTCTCATTGGCTGGCTGTCAACATCCCACTCCTCTGGCCTCCCAGATAGAGACAGAAGGAAGCTTCACACTTTAGATTTTAAAGTTGTTTAATTCAGTAAATGTTTAATAAATGTGGCGCATTTGAGCTCATCTGGAATTCCGATCCCTCAAGGAATCAAATTAAAGTTGAGTTTGTCAAGCAGGGAATGCGCTTTGAATTCACGTCTTGTGGGTGTGGCCCACAGTCCATGCACGAGAGAGAGAGAGAGAGAGGTGTGTTTGTGTTAATAAAAATGTTTAATAATGGTTTAATTAATAAATGTTAATAAAATGGTTTTGTATGTTAATAAAATGTTTAAATGGTTTAATAAATATTTTTTTTTTTACTATTAACACATATTTCATACAAAATTGGTGTACTTTTATCATTTGATGTAGGTTGATGGGGTTTATCCAGTCCAAGGACTGGAGACTTGGAACGAATTCGGCGTTTAACATGTAAGATGCGACCCCTACTTCCGAAATCCCCACAATATGAAAAGGGCTCTGGAACGGATTAATTTCGTAAATTGGGGGCTGACTTATGTTTATATTAATATTCATTAGGATTTGTACTTGTTCTTTGTATGCATCTCTTGAATAAAGTTTACTTACTTACACAATAGAAAGAACTCTCCGCTTTGCTGGGATTCACACCAGTGCAGGCTGTGTTCTATACAAGTTCAATGGCACCCTTGTGCACTTGAAAGACCGGAAGTCTGTATAAACCACAGCAAGTACACTACTTTCGGTATTGAGCGCTTCACATGTTGTAAGCGTTGATTGGCTGTTTTAAGCTTCATGTAAAGTAACTCGGTATAAATAAGTGACTTATTTGAAATTAATGTTGCTATTATTTGATATTATTTTACAATGTTATGTTTATAATAATTGATTTATGGGTGTTTTATGAGATGCGGTAATGGTATTTATGGATGTATAGTACAGTATGAGCGTCATACGTCACTGTAACAACTTGCGTTCACTTTCAACTTGCGTTCGGCCGACCGGAACCAATTAAAAATGTAAGTCGGGGAGCGTCTGTATGTGTATGTATGTGTGTATGCATATATACAGACACTCCCTGACTTACGTTTTTAATCGGTTCCGGACGGCCGAACGTAAGTTGAAAGTGAAGGTAAGTAGCTTTCAAATAAGTCACTTATTTATACCGAGTTACTTTACATGAAGCTTAAAACAGTCAATCAAAGCTTACAATATGGGAAGCGCTCAATATCGAAAATAGTGTACTTGCGAAAGTAGTGTACTTGCTGTGGTTTATACAGACTTCTGGTCTTCCAAGTGCACAAGGGTGCTGTTGAACTCGTTTAGAACACAGCCTGCACTGATGTGAATCCCAGCAAAGCGGAGAGTTCTTTCTTTTGTGTAAGTAAGTAAACTTTATTCAAGAGATGCATACAAAGAACAAGTACAAATCCTAATGAATATTAATATAAAAATAAGTATACACTCTTAGGATTCTGTTAAAAGATAATAAATATGAAGATTGTGTCGATCTGAGTAGATAGTTAATTCATCTCTGTGTATGAGACTTGCACCCATGCTAGTAGGCTTACACTTCCAACCAACCAGATTTGCTTAGGTTTACAAAAGTCCGCAAACAGTGTAAACACAGAGATGATGTCTTAACACAAGGGTAACACTACATAACTGAGATACACACACACACACACTCAGTCTGTAGTTTGTAAACAACGAATGCAGCGTCATGACGTCAGCGTACTACGTAGGCACGTCTAAACTCAAAATTTTACTTTTTTTTGGGGGGGGGGGGGTAAAACGGATGAACGTAAGTCAGGGAGCGTCTGTATACAAATACACATGGGGGATCCCTCGCTACTTTGTGCTTCAATTCATGCAGCTTCAGTGCATCGCGTTTTTTTTTTGTTTTGTTTTTTTTTTTTTTAATATTCATCGAATTAAAAAATAAGGAAATGAAGGAAGAAGAGGGGGAAAAGTTAAGAAAAATGCTGCAAAGCAAATTGTGCAAAAAAACCCAAAACCAACAAAAAACAACCCAAAACCTCCCGTCAAGACTAGTTACATTTTTATGTGAGGTGCGCATCTGCGTGCGAGCGTGCGCATCTGTTTGTGTGTATTTATATTTTATTTACATCTCATGCATTATTTTTTAAGTTTAATTGTTCTTATAATAATTTATAGCATGACTGTATTTATTGATATTATGTATGTATACGTAACTTGGGGTGATCCTGCGGATTTTGCTAGGCGCGGGGGGGGGGGATCTCTGTCCCAATTAACTGCTGAAACTGAGGGATCCCTATATATATATATATATATATATAAAATGTATGTATGTGTGTGTGCGTAAATAAATAAATACACACACACATATATATATATATATATATGTGTGTGTGTATATATATATATATATATATATATATATATATATATATATATATATATATATGTGTGTGTGTATTTATTTATTTACGCACACACACATACATACATTTTATATATATATATATATATATATATATATCTATCTTTTTCTTTCGGCTGTTCCCAAAGGGAACCTCAACATTTTCATCTCTGCTACCTCCAACTCGGACTCCTGTCTTTTCCCCAGGGCCACTGTCTCTAAACCATACAACATCGCTGGCCTCATCACCGTCTTGTACACTTTTCCCTTCATTCTTGCCGATACTCTCCTATCACACATCACACTGGACACTTTTCTCCAACCATTCCAACCTGCCTGCACACGCTTCTTCACCTCTTTTCCACACTCTCCATTGCTCTGGATTGTTGAGCCTAAGTACTCAAAAATCCTCCACCTTCCTTATCTCTGCCCCCTGTAACCTCACCGTTCCTCTTGGGTCCTTGTCGTTCACACACATGTATTCTGTCTTACTGAGACTAACCTTCATTCCCCTCCTTTCCAGGGCATACCTCCACCTCTCTAGATTTTCCTCCACTTGTTCTCTGCTCTCACTAGAGATCACAATATCATCTGCAAACATCATAGTCCATGGAGATTCTTGTCTCACCTCGTCTGTCAGCCTGTCCATCACCATAGCAAACAAGAAGGGGCTCAGAGCTGATCCTTGATGCAGTCCCACCTCCCACCTCACACCGACAGCACACCTCACCACTGTCTTACATCTCTCATACATCTTACATCTCTCATATGTATGTATGTATGTATATATATACATACACAGTGGTACCTCATCTTACAAAATTAATCCATTCCAGAAGTGGTTTCGTATGGTAGACTGTTTTGGCCATATTCCTTTGTGATATCACTCAACCGCTTCTTCTTTTCACTTGCACCACGTGCGCGCATGTGTGTGTGTGTGTGTGTGTGTGTGTGTGTGTGTGTGTGTGTGCGTGCGCGCTTGTGTAATCTTACGAATGTTTATGCAAGGTTAAAAGCCTGAGCCAATAAGTTAAGTTACAATGAGCACACTCAAAAAACTCACTAAACAACAGTAACTGTCCTTCACACTTAAAGCATCATGGGTATTATGGAGATGCAGCTCCATAATAGCCAATGGGAGGGAGCTGCGTCATCCCTCCTAGCCAATGGGAGGTCAGTGGGGCGGGATGCTGGGAGATAGCAAATGGGAGGCCAGTGGGGTGGGAAGTTGGAAGATAGCCAATAGGAGGCCAGTGGGGCGGAATGTTGGGAGATAGCCAATAGGAGAGCAACTCGCGCATTGTTTCTATTTTTGAGATGGTGCTTTCGTAACGAATCCAGAGGTGGAAATTTTAGGTAAATGCGTTTCGTAACCTGAATTTTTCGTTTGTTGGTACTTTCGTCCACTGTGTGTGTGTGTGTGTGTGTGTGTGTGTGTGTGTGTGTGTGTGTGTGTGTGTGTGTGTGTGTGTATATAAATCAGTTTGAGCTGCAGGTTGCTTTGGATTAGTCTCTGTGAGCTTGCCGCTGGGATCTTTACCACTTTTTTCCTCCTCCATGTTGGATGGTTTCTGCTTATGAACAACAATCTTCAAGTCTGACCACAGAGTCTCAATTGGATTGCTGTCTGGGCTGTGACTCGGCTGTTCCAACACAGTCAATTGTTTCACCTTTAACCATCCGAATGTTGCTTTAGCAGTGTGCTTCATTACTGATACATCAATGATTGTTTTTATTGTAATTTATATTTTATTGATTTTTTTTCTCCAGGAATGTGCTCAGTATTTCCTTGAGGTTAAAGACAAGGATATCAAACATGCTCTTGCTGGATTGTTTGTGGAGATCCTCATCCCTGTAGCTGCTGTAAGTACCTCACTGATCATTGTGGTTTTTGGATACATGGGTATGATCCTGAGATGCACCTGGCCACATGCTTTCAACTCAGTTTTGGCTCTTTTAATCTTTTCAAAAAAATGTTATGGGAGTTGCATTCCAAAGAGAAACCACTAAAGGACTTATGTATCCCAGCTGCTAATATGCATTGGGATAGCACTGAATGTTTCCCAGCAACAGCACTAGTACACTGGTGCTTTGCAACGTTAATTCTGCTTTACTAAAAGACCGATGAACTTTCAGCTCTCTGATTTTTCAGTTGGGTCCTGAATGTAAGAGTAAGATGATTGAGTTCATTATTGAATCCTTTAATTACTTCTGCTGCTTTGTAGGGGGAGGTTACGTATTCACCAGCGTTTGTTTGCCTGTCTGTTACCAGGTTGCAAAAACTAGTACAGTGGTACCTTGACGTAATTACAAGTGTCTTTTATAACGAATTTTCCATGATACGTGCTTCGGTCCCACCAAAAATCCACCGCATCCAACTAACAAATTTTTGATTTTCAAGCCCTGTTGGGGAAATGGCTTTTCCGGGCCGATTAGCCTCGTGTTCTTCCACGTGTATTCCTCTGCGCTCCGAGAACGCCTTGTGCAATGCTTCTCAATTATTTTCTATGACACCCCCTATAGGAAGAAAAAAACATTTCACCTTCCCCTGACAATTATTCTCATCGGAAATAACAGAAAACCAATTAATCTGTTCCATCCCCCGCCCAAACTCGTATAACCTGCCACAAACACGTATATTTGACCTGATATATTAAAGAAAGAAAATATTAAAGATAAATATGTACAAATAATAAATATTTCATAATAATACATGCACATTAACATTAATAATATTTAATAATAAATAATAATAAAACAGAATAAACAATAAGTCATCAAACCCTTCCGATCATCAACTACGCGAAGATGTCACGTGGGCAGACATGAGGTGGTGCATAACAGAGGGAGGAGGGGAATTTTGTGCATGCTACAAATGCCAGCGTGGATGTAATTGCGCATCCTCTACAGTAGGTGGCAGTGGCATTCTCACTGTGGTCCTTACACTAAGGGGGGGGGCGCTTCCATATTTAAGAAGCACTGGCCTTCTGGGAGCTCACCCTGAGCCTTTCCTCGTTGATCTTGTGGCCTGCTCATGCACAAAGTTCTTCTCCTTTTCTGTTACGCATCAACTCATGCCTGCCCACGTGACATCTTCGTCCTCATGACATCTTCACGCAGTTGATGATCGGAAGGGTTAGTTAACATATTGTTTATTCTGTTTTATTATTAATGTTAATGTACAAGTATTATTATGAAACATTTATAGTTTTTACATGTTTATCTTTAATATATTAGGTCAAATATAATTTGGTGTCAGGTTATGAGTTTGGGAGAGGGTTGGAATGGATTAATTGGTTTTCTATTATTTCCTATGGTAAATTTGTTTTGTCTCACCAACATTTTGACTTACGAGGTCGCACTTGGAACGGATTATTTAGTAAATCAAGGTCCCACTGTATTCAATTTTCATCAGTGGGGTGGAGTATCGGCCTGGCAACAACCTGTAACATTGAATCAGATGTGGACCTGGGAATTTATTGAAGGCTTTTTATCATTATTTATGAGAACATTTTTCATTTTTATGAGCAAAATTATGCAAAAGCTACTAATCTGATTTTCATCTAACTTGGTGGAAGGGGTTGGCTTGGAAAGAACCCTTAAATTTGAGGTAATCTGCAGTTCATGTTGAAAGGAAAATTCCAAATCTTTCATTCACATTGGGCAAAATGTCCATTCAACACCCACATGTCAGTGGCATGGCTGTTAAGTGTGTCTCCAGCTTCCAGTCCATGGGGACCTACATTTCAGAGAACCTGTTCTGGTCAACCAAAACCTCCAGCCTTATCAAGAAGGCCTATTAGCACGTGTTGTTCTTGAAGACACTGAAGAAGAACCACCTATCTGCTGACATCCTGGGTAACTTCTACCACTGCACAATAGAAAGCATTCTGACCAATCACATTAAAGTCTGGTATGGGAATTGCTCTGTTACTGACACTGCATTGCAGCGGGTGGTGAAAACTGCCCAACGCATCACAGGGAATCCACTTCCTGCTATTGAGGATGTACACAAGAAGAGATGTCTTTGCCAGACTCAGAGCATTCTCAGGGACTCCTCTCATCCTGCCAACAGACTCTTTCAGCTCCTCCCCTCCAGAAGGCACTCCAGGAGCCTTCGGACAAAACCAGCAGGTTTAGGAACAGCTTCTTCCCCACAGCTGTCACCCTACTGAACTCGGTCACCTGCTGAACCTTCTGCACATTTTATTCTTCTGTATAGTAATATAGAACGTGTGTATATTGCTTCTCTGTAAATTAATGCAAATTTATTCTCACCTTTACACTGTCCATATCTGTACATAACTCCTCACATACCTTATTTATACATAATCTCTACATGACTGTTCCAGCCTTTTACTCTGTACCAGTCTGTGCATCACTTAATATAACTGTACATACTGTACATATGCTTCACTTGCTGCTCTGCACATGTGATTGGATGCTAGACTGTATTTCGTTCCTCTAAAATATTACATGTGTAATGACAAATTTGAATCTAATCTAATCTAGGGGGAGACATTTCATTATAACTATGGAAAATTATTAATAATCTGTTTGTGCCTGGCAGCCGTATCTTTCAGTCTTGGTGCCCCTCTAGTTTTGCAACAGATGATGAGTATTATGTCACATGATTGGGTATAAAAAATGCTTTTATAGAAACAGTCTCTGTAAAGATATTTTTTATATCACCAATCTACAAAAACAAACAAATAATCTTGTCTCTACAAATGGTGGAATATTTTTTGGAATAATGTTCTACAATAGAATAGCTGAGGTTTTGAATATCTCAATCAACAGTACATAATATCAAAAGATTCAGAGATTATGGAGAAAGGGACAAAGGCCTAGAGTAACTGTTGGATGCATAAGATCTTTGGGCTCTCAGATGCTACTGCAATAAAACCAGGCATGATGCTATCATGCACATTACATCATGGACTCAATAACACTACCAAATATCATTATCTGTGAACACAATTATCAGAGATACAGGCTTTTTAAACTGGGTTCTGATCATATACTGAAGGCTCTGTTTTCTTTTTGGTAAAGATGCAACACTGGAAGGCTGTGTGTGTGTGTGTGTGTATATGTATATATATATATATATATATATATATATATATATATATATATATATATATATATATATATATATATATATACTAGTGTATATATACATATACGCATACACATGTATATATGGTTTCTGGAACAAACCTTGTTTTTTAAGGGACAGGGTTGTTAGCCCTGAGCTCAACCCCCAACCTGGAGGACCAGTGGACCGCTCTTTGTCTGGCTCCTACCCTTCGACCTGTTTGGCATGGGTGGCCCTACCAGGAGCAATAAGCTTACACACACACACACACACATATATATCATCTGCCTCCTTCTCACCCTCTGCATCTTCCTCTCTTCCACCAACTGCCTTCATGTCCTCCTTCACCACATCCATGAATCGTCTCTTTGGTCTTCCTCTGGGCCATCTGCCTGGTAGTTCCAACCTCAGCATCCTACTGCCAATATACTCACTATCCCTCCTCTGTACATGTCCAAACCATCTCAATCTAGCCTCTCTGACTTTGTCTCCAAAACGTCTTACATGTGCTTTCCCTCTGATGTGCTCATTCCTGATCCTATCCATCCTTGTTACTTACAAAGAGAACCTAAACATTTTCATCTTTGATACCTCCAGCTCTGCCTCCTGTCTTTTCCCCAGAGCCACTGTTTCTAAACCATACAACATCGCTGGCCTCATCACCATCTTGTACACTTTTCCTTTCACTCTTGCCGATACCTTCCTATCACACATCACACCGGACACTTTTTTCCAACTATTCCAACCTGTCTGCACACCTTCTTGACCTCTTTTCCACACTCTCCATTGCTCTGGATTGTTGAGCCTAAGTACTTAAAATCCTTCGCCTTCCTTATCTCTGCTCCCTGTAACCTCACCCTCACTGTTCCTCTTGGGTCTTTGTTGTTCATACACATGTATTCTGTCTTACTGAGGCTAACCTTCATTCCTCACCTTTCCAGGGCACAGCTCCACCTCTCTAGATTTTCCTGCACTTGTTCTCTGCTCTCACTACAGATCATAATGTCATCTGCAAACGTCATAGTCCATGGGGAATCTTGTCTAACCTCGTCTGTCAGCCTGTCCATCACCATAGCAAACAAGAAGGGGCCTTTGATGCAGTCCCACCTCCACCTTGAACTCTTCTGTCACACCGACAGCACACCTCACCACTGTCTTACAGCTCTTGTACATGTCCTGCACCACTCTAACATACTTCTCTGCCACTCCAGACTTCCTCATACAATACCACAGTTCCTCTCTCAGCACCCTGTCATATGCTTTCTCCAGATCCACAAAGACACACAATGCAGCTCCTTCTGACCTTCTCTGTACTTCTCTGTTAACATGCTCAAGGTAAACACTGCATCTGTGGTGCTCTTTCTTGCCATGAAACCAAACTGTTGTTCTCAAATGCTGACCTCTGCCCTCAGTCTAGCTTCCACTATTCTTTCCCATAACTTCATCGTATGGCTCATCAACTTTATCCCTCTGTAGTTGCCACAACTCTGCACATCTCCCTTGTTCTTAAAAATGGGCACCATCACACTTCTCCTCCATTCCTCCGGCATCCTCTCATGCTCTAAGACCTTGTTGAATGTTCTTGTCAGAAAATCTACTGCTACCTCTCCTAGACACCTCCATACCTCCACCGGCATGTCATCAGGACCAACTGCCTTTCCACTCTTCATCCTCTTCGATGCCTTCCTCACTTCATCCTTACTAATCTTTGCTACTTCCTGGTCCTCAACAGTCACCTCTTCTACTTTTATTTTTTTCTCTCTCATTTTCCTCATTCATCAGCTGTTCAAAGTACTTTTTCCATCTTCCGAGCACATTTTAAGTACTTAGGCTCAGCAATCCAGAGCAATGGAGAGTGTGGAAAAGAGGTGAAGAAGCGTGTGCAGGCAGGCTGGAATGGTTGGAGAAAAGTGTCCGGTGTGATGTGCGATAGGAGAGTGTCAGCAAGAATGAAGGGAAAAGTGTACAAGACGGTGGTGAGGCCAGCGATGTTGTATGGTTTAGAAACAGTGGCGCTGAGGAAAAGGCAGGAGGCAGAGCTGGAGGTAGCGGAGATGAAAATGTTGAGGTTCTCTCTGGGAGTAACTAGGATGGATAGGATCAGAAATGAGTATATCAGAGGGACAGCACACGTAAGATGTTTTGGAGACAAAGTCAGAGAGGCTAGATTGAGATGGTTTGGACATGTACAGAGGAGGGATAGTGAGTATATTGGCAGTAGGATGCTGAGGTTGGAACTACCAGGCAGAAGGCCTCGAGGAAGACCGAAGAAGAGATTTATGGATGTGGTGAAGGAAGACATGAAGGTCGTTGGAGTCAGAAAAGAAGATGCGGAGGACAGGGTGAGGTGGAGGCGGATGATTTGCTGTGGCGACCCCTGAAGGGAGCAGCCGAAAGTAAAAGAAGAAGAAGAAGATATATATATATATATATCTTAGTCCTCTTTGTGCTTAGGTAGCACACAAGGATTCAACTAGAGCCCACCATTTATGTCTGTCGGCTGAAACACGTTCCAGGTAGCACCATGTCCAACCCTTCTCCTTTATCTCTCTCTCAACTTTTCTCCTCCAAGTCTCCTTGGGGCGGCCTCGCTTTCTTCGGCCATCTGGAGTCCATCGTAGGGCGATTCTGGATAGGGCTGTTTTCTTCTGACAGAGCACATGTCCTATCCATCTCCAACGTCTTTGTTTAACTTGTGTGGAGATGGGTTCGGTTTCTGTTCTTTGGTGGAGTTTTTTCATTACTGATTGTATATGGCCAATAGATGCGTAGCATGCGTCTAAGGCATCTGTTCTGGGAGACATCAAGTTTGTTTTTGATGTTTTTTGTCATTTTCCATGACTCTGATCTATAAAGGAGGATGCTAATCACATTTGATTGAAAAATTTTTTACTTGGTCTTCAGGCGAATGTTCCCTGCCTTCCATGTGCTCCTGAGTGAGGTGAAAGCCTGGCTGGCTTTTGCATTTGGCATTCATTTTCATGCTCTTGGTCTTCTTGGTGCTGACTTTCAAACCAAGGTTTCCAGCTCTTTTTGCCATGGCATCTATGATGGCAAATATAATACGCAGAGGGCGGTGGTGGCCTGCAGGTAAAGGTGCTTGATCACTGATCCTAAGGTTGAGGGTTCAAGCCCCACTCTCCACAGGTTGTCCCTGTCCCCCCAGTGCAGATAACTGGGTTATCATAGGCCGGCCATGTCTCACTGTCTATGGTGTGAGGTTCATGTAAAAGAACCATTGCTGACTTTCAGCAGGAGGTGCTGCAAAGCTGTCAGCGTGTTTCTGCCCTGCAATGGTTTGGCGAGCCGTCCAGGGTGTACCCTGCTCTCGCCCGGAATTGGCTGAGATGGGCACCAGCCTCCCCCTGACCCTAATTAGGATTAAGCGGTTACAGAAAATGAATGATTATTATTATTGTTATTATTGTTATTATTATTATTATTATTATTAATAATAATAATAATGAGGTCACTGTGACTGAATTGTTGAATTAAACATTTGAGTAGTAACTTCTGGTGTGCGTTGTGTTGAAGTGTATCTCTGTTATCTGAATGTTATCTAAATTAAAAAACAAAAAAGTATTTGTACGGTTTAAGTACATTTATTAATTATGGGATTGTTATAATAGAACCCACTCAGAGTGATGTGTGTGTGTGTGTGTGTGTGTGTGTGTGTGTGTGTGTGTGTGTGTTCTAAGGCTGTGAAGAACGAGGTGAATGTGCCGTGCCTGAAGAACTTTGTAGAGATGCTCTACCAGACTACTTTTGACCTCAGCTCCAGGAAGAAGCACTCATTGGTAAATGTTTGTCTCATGCAGTGTCTCTGTCTGAGTTGATGTACAGTAAATGTGCTAGTCTTGTTGATGGACAGTTGTAAATCTTGACACTGCAGCTATTTTTGGAGCATCTTATAAAAAAAAAAAGAAGAAAATTAGCTTTAGAGTCTGGATGGGAGGCATCACTAGACATGAGCGGTTACTGTGAGTTTGAAAAAGTGCAGGTTGGCATTACGTCTGGGATGAAGTTCTTGTGATTAGTCGCTGCTATAAATTGGCAAAATATTTTTAACTTGCTGTTTCAAAAAAAAAAGAAAAAACCTTTGTGATGTTGTTTCATTATTTCCAGCTCTATAAATATAAAGCAAATTGAATTTGAGACCAAGTAGTCTGCAATGTACAGCTGAGAGTCAGGTATGCCTGCTCATTTTGTAAGCCCCGCCCATTTTCTTCTTCTTCTCTCTCTCTCTCTCTCTCTCTCTCTCTCTCTCTCTCTCTCTCTCTCTCTCTCTCTCTAGGCACTGTATCCCCTGGTTACATGTTTGCTGTGTGTCAGTCAAAAGCAATTTTTCCTCAATAACTGGCACATTTTTCTGCAGAACTGCCTCTCGCACCTCAAGGTACAACATCAACAGTACAGTAAAAATTGCTGTGTTCGTTTTCACTCGGTGATATTCTCAATGTAATGCTTCTCCTCACGCTTTAAACTAAGTTAACAAGTTCATTTCAGTATTAAACTGCTCCAAAGCTGGAAGTCCAGGTCGATTGTTGCCTGCATGGTGATGATGGTGAGGTGATTCATGTTAATTGCTTTTAAACGTTTGAATCAATTTGTTGAATAATACATGACAGTAAGTGCTCCTGTATCAGTATTACCACAGTATTACTTTGGATGGATGGATCATTCATCTTGTGTGTATTAAGCCAGTCCCGTGTGTGTGTGTGTGTGTGTGTGTGTGTGTGTGTTGAAAAAGCTGAAAATAAGTGGTGTGTTGTTTAATGAAATGCGTTGTGTTTTATAAAGTTTTGGATTTTTTTCTTGCCCTTTCCTCCTGATTATGTAATTTATGACACACACACCCCCAATTCTCTGGGAGTCGCTCTATTAGTGTTTTCAGTCCCAGCTTGTCCGCTTTGATTCTGTTGTACGAGGCACCTCCTTTAATCCAAATAGGTTTCTGAGCCGATCTGCGACCTTGTTTTGTGTATGAAATTAATCTGTGTATAGATTCACTGATGAAAGCAGAGTTGCTGTGATTGGTGGGTTGAAGCACGTGTAGAACCCTGGCTTGTGATTTGTAGGCTCAATATGGGGTTCCTGATTGATCAGCCGTCTTCTCTTTTTTACTCCAGCGGTTCTTACTGCTTTCTCCTTTTTCTTGCCTACATCGCTTCCCTTTTTCATCATCAAACTCTGCCAATTAACGCTTCAAATGCTTCTGATCTCGACATTGTCATCTTTCTGTCCAGATGTTTATTAATAATCACAGTGCTGCTTTTCTTATTGCTGCAGGGTGTACTATACATGCTAAAATTGATTGTGCTCTGAGAAATTTTTATTTATATTTTATACCCATTGTGCCGGTTCCCGGAAAATAAGGATCCACGGGTTGCATTTGTTATAGCCAGTCTATGAATTCTATAAACATCTAAAGAACATCTGCTTGAATCATTTTTACTTCCTCATTGATGAGGAATGATGTCTGTCTGTGGTGCATCAGTTTATGTCACAATTTGTATTACCATTTGAAAGGCTTGAACCATGGGGAGGGGGGGGGGGTCTACATGATTTAGTAAATACACCACTCTTAGCACATGGCTTGCTGTGTTTCCTGACAGTGTTTGAGAAGTAGAAACTGCACTACCTATAGAATTATAGAAGAATAACAACATACCCAAACCCTTGTATAAATTAATTTATTCATTCATTCATTAACCTTTTAATCGTACTAGAGGGTGCTGGTGCTTATCTGAGCTGACATTGGGCAAAGGTGGGGTACACCTCACACAGCTTGCTGGACCGTCATAGGATCACAACATACACAACCATTACTGTTTACACTCACACCTACGGTCAATTTAACGCAACCTTTTAACCTCATGTGCATGTGTTTGGATCGTGGGTGGAAACCGGAGTACCCGGAGGAAACCCACACAGGCACTGGCAGAACCTACACATACAACTCCTCACAAGAATGCCCGAGCCAAGGGAATTGAAGCCTGGACCTTCCTGCTGTGAGGTGGACGTGCTAATTTACCATGCTAATTTAAGTGCTAATTTGCTACATTACCATGCCGCCTCATCTCAAGTTCGTAAATGTTAATTAAAAATGGATAAAATATTAATTTTGGAGCCAGCGTTGTGCTTCCTAACTGAGTCTATCGCCTCACTTGCTTCATCACGATATATCTAAACACTCGTGCAAAGTTTTAAGTTTGCACTGGTCATTTTAAGGCAGCTGCAGCCTTGGCCTTTATGTCACAGGTTTCATCTCGCAGGCGACAAAAATGTGCATCACGTGTACTTAAAGAAGCCGATTTAGAGTAAGCAACAAGCGTTTTCTAAAAAATAAAAATCACATTTCACCACAAAATGCACCTTCAAATGCGACACAAAGTCGAAGGTTCTCAGTGGATTGCAGTGCGTTCTGTACATGGTGAAGTATGGACCAGATCCTCCAGTCTCTCTCTCATCACTCCACACGTTCCTCACATGGTTTGGTATTTATTTGGTTTGTGTGGGTTCATATTTGTTCTCTCAAGTTCTTACGCTCATCTTTTGTTCTTTTTTTTATTAACATGCATGTTTCCTCCCATTTATCACACTCCCCACCCCATCTTTTTCTTTCCTTTTTCTTTATTTTTTCACTTCTTACACATTGCCTTGCTCCAGATGCCATCAAACAACAGCATCCGTAAGCAGATTGAGACTCTCCAGGTGAGTGGTGACTGACTGTCAGGGGAGCTGCTCTTGTTTTTCCCAGGTCATCTGATTGGCCTTGTCTTGTGCGCGGATCATTGTGATTTGTTGCCATGTGGTGTAATTGAAACTAGACAATTGAGCAGTTTTAACTTGTTAGATTTAGCTGTGAGCTTTTGGTAAGATTTGACTGAAGTGACCACTGCTGTTGTTTGTTGTGGGGTTTGTTTTTTTTAGCTGTGTGTACAGATCGATGACACAATGTTCAACTAGTTTTTTTTTCAAAAATAAATAAAAGAAGCTAAGATGAAGCACGGAGGAACCATTCAACTGCCAGTAAAAAGCTACTGAGATTGTTCATGCGCAGTGAAATCATTTGTCTATTGGAGAAAAATTGTTTATTGGGCTTCGCTTCTAATCATACTACACGTGTGTATGTGCTGACTGTATGTATTTCAGTCCCTCCAGGGTTCTGTTGGTTTTTTTTATTGTGGCAGTCTAAAATGCCAAAACTTACACAAGGTTTTTAAAAAGATTGTGACCCATGTTGCATTGTTTTTAGCGGAGTTCCTGAGCTGTATAAGATGAGCAGTCTAACATCATCTGGATGGTTGTTTTGTGTCCGCGTTTGATTTGATTTTGCTGATTTGGTTGATCCTCATTCATTCATTTTCTGAGCCACTTAATCCTCATTAGGGTCACGGGGAGGCTAGCGCCCATCTCAGCTGACTCCGAGTACATCCTGGACAGCTTGCCAGGCCGTTGCAGGGCAGAAACACGCTGACGGCTGTGCAGCTCCTCTTGTCGAAAGTCAGCAATGGTTGTTTTACATGAACTTCTCAGCATAGACAGTGAGAGACATGGCCGGCCTTCGATAACCCAGTCAGTGCACTGAGGGGACAGTGACAACCGATGACAGTTGGGCATGAAACCCCAACCTTGGGGTCGGAAATACAGCACCTTTACCACCAGGCCACCACTGCCCCTGATTTGGTTGATGTTGGTGGTTATTAATTGCCTATCTGTGTGATAATGGACAGCAATTGCTCAAAAAAAGAAGAAAGAAAACACATTTATTATTACGAACAAAACTGAAACTCCCTAAAATTAGAGGCTCATACACCACCACTCAGACTCTAAACGAATAGAAAATACGATCTAACTTGGGTAGGCAGACAAACTGCCATAAAGTAAAACGACATCAAACATTAATGAGAATATGAAACATGAACTCGTTAAACGGATAATTAAGCTGACGATGAAAGAAATAAAGTCGGCAATCATCTAGTGAAGGCTGTTTTTTAGGGGATAACTATTGGGAGCTCTGCTTCTATGCCATGCCTAAATCTACAGTGCTGTGTCAAAGTTCTTGCCCTTGACTGATTTTTTTTTACTTTTTTGCACTTTTGTCACACTTAACTTTTTCATATCTGTCTGTCTGTCTTCCTTTCAGCTTTTTCCCTTTTACTTGGGAGTCGCCACAGTGAATCATCTGATTCGCACGTTTTGATTTGGCAGTTTTTTTTTTGGTTTTTTTTTTACGTCGGATGCCCTTCCTGTCACAACCCTTTTTTTAGCAAGGGACAGAAACACGCTGACGACTTTGCAGCTACTCTTTACGAAAGTCAGCAATGGTTCTTTTACATGTCTCTTACCATAGACAGTGAGAGACATGGCCCGCCTTTGATAACCCAGTTAGCCGCACTGGGGGGGACAGTGACAACCTTGTGGAGAGTGGGACTCGAACCCCCAACCTTTGGATCAGCGAGCCAGCACCCTATACCACTAGACCAGCACTGCCCCACACTTAACTTTTTCAGATCATCAAACAAATTTAAACGTCCCCCAAAGATAACCCAAGTATTCAAAAAATGCAGTTTTCCTGTTGTGATTTTATTTGTTCAGAGAAAAATCCAATCCAAGTCTACATAAACCTCTGTGGAACCTAACCCCGGAAAAAAAAAAAAAAAAGGTGTGGTAATTGTGATTAATCCTATTATTGGGGAAAACTGAGTTCAATTTCATGGCCACACCCAGGCCTGATTGCTGCAGACATTTCCAATCAGGAGATCCCCAACATAAAACCTGCCTGACAAGGTGAGGTAGGCCATACTGAACACACATCATGTCGCGATCCAGTGAGCTTCAAGAGCAAACAAGAAAGAAGATTATAGAGATGTCTCAGTCTGGGAAAGAATACAAAGCCATTGGTATATCTTTGAGACTCCAGCGGACCACTGTCAGAGCCATCCTCCATAAATGGAAAAGGCATGGCACTGTAGTGACCCTTCCCAGTGGCCGACCTACCAAAATTGCTCCCAAGAGCAGACTAACTGGAGAAGTCACAAAGGATCCAAAAACCAGTTCTAAACAACTACAAGTCTCACTTGTCTCAGTTAATGTCGATGTTCATGACTCCACCATCAGAAAGACATGACGCAAAAATGGCATCCATGGAGGAGTTCTGTGGCGAAAGCCACTGACAAAAAAAAAAAAAAGAATATTAAGGCACGATTCACTTTTGCCAAGAACCATCTTGATCATTTCCAAAGCTTTTGGGAAAATGTCCTCTGGACTGATGAAACTAAAGCTGAACTTTTTGGGAGAAATGCATCCCATTACATCTGGCACAAAAGCAACACTGCATTTGATAAAAAAAGAACATTGTGCCAACAGTGAAACATGGTGGTGGAAGTGTGATGATCTGGGCCTGCTTTGCTGCTTCAGTACCTGGGCGACCTGTCATGATTGATGAAGCCACGTATTCTGCTCACTGCCAAGAAATCCTGGCGAAGAATGTTCATCCATCAGTTCGAGACCTCAAGCTAAAGCGCACCTGGGTTCTGCAGCAAGACAATGATCCGAAGCACACCAGCAGGTCCACTTCTGAATGTCTACAAAAGAACAAAATGAGGGTTTTGGAGTGGCCTAGTCAAAGTCCCGAACTGTGACATGACCTGAAAAAGGTTGTCCATGCCCAAAAAAAAAGTCCAATCTGGTTGATCTTAAACAATTCTGCAGAGAAGAGTAGGCCAATATCCCATCACATTGATGTGAAAGACCCATCGCCTCATCACAAACGCCTGACTGCAGTTATTGCTGCAAAAGGTGGTTCAACCAGCTATCAGGTTTAGGGGGCAATTACTTATTCACAGGGGCCCTTGTAGGTTCAAATGTTTTTTTCCCTTTAATCAATGCAATTGGCACTGAAAACTGCATTTTGTATTTACGGTTTTATCTTTGTATAATATTTAGTTTTGCTTGATTTGAAATGGATGATGGTGACAAACGTGCAAAAAATGTCAGAAAAACTTGTGCACAGCACTGTATATATTTTCAATTTATTGCAGAAAAATTGGAGGATTATGTGAATATCACAATAATAGTTCTACATTCTGATGTAAACAAAGGAAGTGATGTATGGTACTGTATGTCTCAATGTCTGTGTGAGAGACTGCGTGACTGGTGAAACATACAAAATAATACAGTGGCTGGCCATGTATTCAGATGGGTTTCCTTGATTGGTTAAAATTGCAAGGTCATGCAGAATGCCGGAGGATTGGTTGAATTCACATAAATCCATGAGCTTGTGACATGCCCAGTTCCTGGAGGGATTGATCCTCACATTTCACTGATCAAACCTTTGAGTGATTTTTTTAATTAATTACATTTTTTTTCTAAGAAGTTGTGTTTGAGTAATTGTGTTTGTGGAGGACCTGGGATGTGTGAGTTGCTTTGTTTTGTTTTCAGTTACTCTGAAGTGGTGATCAAAGCTGTACTTTATACATTGTTTGAGTTTTCCAGATAAATAGATCAGAGCTGAATCATCAGTGTTCTTTGCTTGATAAATCACATTAACGAGCATTTATGTTTGTGATCCCGGAATCTCAATCATCAGTGCATGTACTACACTTAGTTTGATTTTGTTTATTTGGCTTAATATATAATAGAATAGCAACCTAACTCTGATATGCCTTTTAAAATTCACATGCACGTCTTATGTTTTTAGAACAAAGATCCCAAAATGTCACGTGTAGCACTGGAGTCACTCTACCGGCTGCTGTGGGTTTACATCATCAGGATCAAGTGTGAAAGCAACACCACCACACAGAGGTAACAGTGGCGCTGTTGAAACTTTGTTTAGATGTTTAAAATTTGTTTTGATGTCTAAGATCTTCACTCTGTGTAACCGCATGAACCTGCTGATGTGTGCACAGACCAATAAGCTCTTCTGACTTTCTCTTCTAGTCGCCTCCTCAGTATTGTTTCAGCACTTTTCCCCAAGGGCTCCCGCAGCGTGGTACCCAGGGACACACCGCTTAACATCTTTGTCAAGATTATTCAGTTCATTGCTCAGGTAAACAGGGAACTGAGCAAATTCATATCGAATCATGCAATTGTTTTATTTTAACTTCCAGCTGATGTTCTCTGAGATATTTTTGTGACGTTATTGCGAGTTATTGATTGTAATCACTGCTGTTTTGGGTAATGATTTTGCGATTCTTGTTTTAATGAAATTTAAATGTTATATACATAACTAGTTCAACTACCACTTGGCACTTTGATAGGGTGCTCGGCTATCAACCCAGAGATCGTGGTTGATACCACAGCCACCTGTGACTGGGAGTCCATGTGAGCTAATTGGCTGAGCTCGCACTGGATGGTGGGCGTATGCTCAATGCCCTGTCACTCACAGAAATCACTGGCCAATCAAAGGCATCTGTGTGCACATCTGTACAAGGAGGCAGATATTGATTTCACACCGAGTGTGTTAGGCCGCCCCAAATACACATGTGCAGAGGTTCATAAAGAGGCGGGGGCCATGTGCATGCTTACACCTATCCCTGGTTGGTGGTGGTCATATGGCAGGCAAGGCAGCACTTGATAGGTGGGAATTAGATACAAGTAAATTAAGGAGGAACATGGGGAAGAATCCAATTCTCAGTCGGACAATGGTGGAATGCACCCTCCGGGTCGGGAATGAGGTCCTGCCCCAAGTGGAGGAGTTTAAGTATCTTGGGGTCTTGTTTACGAGTGAAGGAAGGATGGAGCGAGAGATCGACAGACGGATCGCTGCAGCCTCTGCTGTTAAACGGTGCCTGTACCGGTCCGTCGTGGTGAAGAAGGAGCTGAGCCGCAAGGCAAAGCTCTCAATTTACCAGTCGATCTATGTTCCAACCCTCACCTATGGTCACGAGCTTTGGGTAATGACCGAAAGAACAAGATCACGGATACAAGCGGCTGAAATGAGCTTCCTTCGCCGGGTGGCGGGGTTCTCCCTTAGAGATAAGGTGAGAAGCTCCGCCATCCGGGGAGAGCTCGGAGTAGATCCGCTGCTTCTCCGCATTGAGAGAGGGGCCAGTTGAGGTGGCTCGGGCATCTGGTCAGAATGCCCCCCCGGACGCCTCCCTGGTGTGGTGTTTCGGGCATGTCCAACCGGGAAGAGACCCCGGGGTCGACCTAGAACACGCTGGAGGGACTATGTCTCTCGGCTTGTCTGGGACAGCCTCGGTGTCCCCCCGGGAGAGTTGGAGGAAGTGGCTCGAGAGAGGGACGTCCGGACCTCTTTGCTTAGGTTGCTGCCCCCGTGACCCGACCCTGGACTAAGCGGAAGATGATGATGATGATGATGATGATGATGATGGGGAAGAATCCCCTCCCAGAAATAAATAAAAATAAACAAATATGTAACTACCATTAATCTGATTGATTAACTTTTTTAACAGTGATTTTTGTCATGGTATTAAACTCTTTATGTCCTTCACAAAATATAGTGCTGGGTAAAGTATTGTACTGTCTGTGAACAATATCCTGGCTCACTCATGCATGGATTTTTATGAAATTAAGTCGGGGGCATTACCCTGCCTGAGTCTCGGATTTGATTTGATTTTGGGATGTCATGGTCAAAGGTGAAGGTCAGTTTACTGTTACAGTATTTCAGTGATGGATATGTTAAAGCTCACTTGCTTATATTGGAGAAACAAAGTGACACAGAACTATAAATGCAACGAGGGACAGATAGGAAACCATAATACAATTTCTTATGCCACAATATCCTTCGGCCTTGAATGAACTTGAAAGGTCAAAGTGAAGGTCACAAGATTTTGAGTGTTTATAAAAAGTTCAGTTGAGTCCTTAGAGACATGCTGACACTATAGAACACTAATAGGAAGCTGTACATTGACTTTCAAATGAGTCGGTTACCTTTGACCTTGAGTGACCTTGAAGGGTCAAACCCCGGTTATCTTGTACATTATTTGTGCTGTGTTATGGAGGTGATTAGAGCACATGCTGCTCCATATTTTGTCATAACATCGAGATACTTATACTTACAGACACGTTCCTAGTACGTAGTGCATGCATTCTTTACTCAATCTGAGGTGCAGACAGTTGTGTGAAAGGAGACTGGTAAACATGAAAGTCCTGTTTCAATGTCTTTGCTAAGTAAAAGTAAACAAGTACAGGTTTGATTACTGGTGTACTCAGACTATAAAAGAAAATAGTGTCTCTTTGAAGGATGTTTCAACCATTGCCTTTTTGATGTCTTACAGCTCCATTCCTGACACTTGGTCTTATGTGTTGTATGTTCTATACAGGAAAGACTGGATTTTGCTATGAAAGAAATTATCTATGACTTGCTATGTGTTGGAAAGTCTCATAAGACATTCACCATCAACCCAGAGGTATGAACGAACACACACACACACACACACACACACACACACACACACACAGAGTCAAGCCAGAAGTTTTCATACTGTGCTCAATAATCGATAGAAAGGACTTTATTGGATATTACAGCAGTCAAACTCTTCCTATAATTGATGACCAGCTCTTTGTAAGTCTCCACTGGTATTTTTGCCGGTTCATCTTTAAATGAAGTCAAATGTAAATAAAAAATGGGATATATTTTTTTAAGAATGATGCCTCTTGTACATCATATCTTTTGGGCTTGATTTGCATATGTGTCCAGTCATCCCTTGAATATCGCAGATAATGTAGACCAGACCTGGCCACGATATTCGAAAAACTGTGAAGTAGGAACGCCCCTCTCATTTATACCATGTTGTCTCCTTTCTATACGTTATCGCGTCTATACAATATCAAGAAGTGTATATTAAACATTACACAGTTATATGCATATGTAAATACTGTAATATATTAATATTTAAATAGAATTTATATATAAATAAGTACTGTAGAAGAGTAGAAGAGGTGACTGTAGAGGACCAGGAAGTAGCAAAGATTAGTAAGGATGAAGTGAGGAGGGCATTGAAGAGGATGAAGAGTGGAAAGGCAGTTGGTCCTGATGATATACCAGTGGAGGTATGGAAGTGTCTAGGAGAGGTAGCAGTAGATTTTCTGACAAGAACATTCAACAAGGTCTTAGAGAGTGAGCAGATGCCGGAAGAATGGAGGAGAAGTGTGCTGGTGCCCATTTTTAAGAACAAGGGAGACGTGCAGAGTTGTGGCAACTACAAAGGGATAAAGTTGATGAGCCATACGATGAAGTTATGGGAAAGAATAGTGGAAGCGAGACTAAGGGCAGAGGTCAGCATTTGTGAACAACAGTTTGGTTTCATGCCAAGAAAGAGCACCACAGATGCAGTGTTTGCTTTGAGGATGTTAATAGAGAAGTACAGAGAAGGTCAGAGGGAGCTGCAATGTGCCGCTGTGGATTAGGACAGGCATGTGATTTTTTTTTTTTTTTTTTTTTTTTTTCCCCGCGAATTCACGGAATTCCGATTTTTTTTCATTGGCCCAGTTAAAAAAAAAAAAGAAAGAAAAAAAAAAAATTTTTTTTCACGCCAAATATGTCAAAATAACCTTTCCCACATTTATTCCGTTCCGAGTGTTGCATAAAATGACCTCTCTTGAAACTTAACTTCTGATTGGCTGATGGCTTTCTAGTAGTCAATCGCTGATGTTGAAACATGTACATAGACATTCGCGTCACTTCTGATCTGTTCGGCTATCGAAAGCATGTCGGTGATCCAGAGAAAACATTCTGCTCGAATCAAAGAAATAGACAAAGTCATTGAAAAACAAGTTTAAGTTGGAATGGATGGAAAAGGGAACCGTAGCATGCAATTGCAGGAACATTTGGTGTTCAAGCAAAGATTCCAGAACCCTACGGACTTAACCCTTTGTTTGTAGTTTGACCAGAAACTTGCGTGCAAATAAAAGACCCAGTGAAACAACCAGTTTCTGTCGCCGATCGAGTAGTTAATTTTGAGAATTTTGAGGTATGTTTGAGAGTGTTGTTGTCTAGTTTCCGATTATATTTTTCAAATTATTGTGACTGCATGCATGTTTTAGGCGTAGGACGTTCACGTGTTTATTTCGTGAACTGAATCAAATGAGCCGACTCTATGGTCACTGAACCATTTTCTGCTGTTTAGAATGAATAAATTATTGCCGCAATAACTCGCCAGTTTTTCATAATTAAGTGATTAAATAGACATTTAAAGCGGCGGGATTGTGTGCTCGTGTAATTAGCTCATTAATATTGGAAATGTAAAACTATGAATCAACCTCAACCGAAACGCCTCAGCATCCAGAAGGACAACAAACTTTCCAAGGCAGCCTCCAGAAGGACAGTTCAGGCTGTACAAAAGGAAGCAAGAAAGTGCCATGCTAAAGCACTAAAGACAAAGAAACATCAATTAAAAAAAACTTATGTCATATATAGCATGTCATGTGTATAGTTTGTTTCCAGATTGTGTTTAAAGACAATGACTGTTGATAATAGTGTTGTGAGGCAGGACATATCTAGAAGAGTGACTATTTGATCTGTGACTGTGACACTTTGATTAGTGTTGGAATCCCACATGATAAACCCACAAGTTGAGGTACAGTATGCATATGGAGATTAGAAATGAAATTTTCTAGAGCTCTTTCAGTGTCATGAAACAGCCTTTTCCCCCCTTCTGAAATGCCTAAAACCTAGCAATGGGGGGGGGCTGGCGGCTGGCTGGCTGGCTGGCTGGCTGGCTGGCTGATTTTCAGATATTTTGGTGATGGTCAAATCACATGCCTGTCTGGAGAAAGCATATGATAGGCTGCTGAGAGAAACTGTGGTATTGCATGAGGAAATCTGGAGTGGCAGAGAAGTATGTTAGAGTGGTGCTGGACATGTATGAGAGATGTAAGACAGTGGTGAGGTGTGCTGTTGGTGTGACAGAAGAGTTCAAGGTGGAGGTGAAACTGCATCAAGGGTCAGCTCTGAGCCCTTCTTGTTTGCTATGGTAATGGACAGGCTGACAGATGAGATTCCCCATGGACTATGAGGTTTGCAGATGAGATTGTGATCTGTAGTGAGAGCAGAGAACAAGTGCAGGAAAATCTAGGGAGGTGGAGCTATGCCCTGGAAAGGACAGGAATGAGGGTTAGCCTGAGTAAGACAGAATACGTGTGTGTGAATGACAAGGACCCAAGAGGAACAGTGAGGTTACAGGGAGCAGAGATAAAGAAGGTGGAGGATTTTAAGTACTTAGGCTCAACAATCCAGAGCAATGGAGAGTGTGGAAAAGAGGTGAAGAAGCGTGTGCAGGCAGGTTGGAGAAAAGTGTCCGGTGTGATGTGTGATAGGAGAGTATCGGCAAGAATGAAAGGAAAAGTGTACAAGACGGTGTTGAGGCCAGCGATGTTGTATGGGTTAGAAACAGTGGCCCTGGGGAAAAGACAGGAGGCAGAGCTGGAGGTAGCAGAGATGAAAATGTTGAGGTTCTCTTTGGGAGTAACGAGGATGGATAGGATCAGGAATGAGCACATCAGAGGGACAACACATGTAAGAGGTTTTGGAGACAAAGTAAGAGAGGATAGATTGAGATGGTTTGGACATGTACAGAGGAGGGATAGTGAGTATCTTGGTAGTAGGATGCTGAGGTTGGAACTACCAGGCAGAAGGCCCAGAGGAAGACCAAGGAGATGTATGGATGTGGTGAAGGAGGACATGAAGGTTGTTGGAGTGACAGTAGAAGATGCAGAGGATAGGGTGAGATGGAAGCAGATCATTTGCTGTCGCAACCCCTGAAGGGATCAGCCGAAAGGAAAAGAAGAAGAAGAAGTGATCAGGAGAATCGGGTGAAAAATCCTCGTCAAAATTTCTGATTGGTCCATATCTGGCTCATCGCTCCATTCATTCAGAACATCCCATAGTTTTGCTGGAGCAGTTTCTAATGTTTCATCTTGTTGAACATTTACCAAGAGAACACAGCAAAATGTTTTCCAGTTTTTTTAAGCATGGCAGAATGATCAAATGTGTTGTTACTGATGAACATAATAGACATTCCCCAGTGGCAGGGGGTCTTGAAATACTGTGTAAACTCACTTTTTCAGGCAGCGAACGGCTCATTTTACGGTTACAGATACTGATCGAATAAAATTGGTCAGTATGAGCTACAATTTTGCTCCCAGTACACATGGGCGGTTCGACGTAAGATCAAAAAACACGGGGAGGGGGAGGGGGTTATTGGATCAGGGAACTTATTATGTTGAATATGTGTGTGTGTGTGTGTGTGTGTGTGTGTGTGTGTGTGTGTGTATGTATATAGGTGTGTGTTGTATGCATGTACATATGCACAATATCCTCCTTCCCCAACCTCTACTCACTCACACACATATCTCTCTCAACTTACATCTTACTTTGTGTCCTCAGAGAATGAATATTGGTTTACGGGCATTCCTGGTCATAGCAGACAGCCTCCAGCAGAAAGATGGAGAGCCACCGATGCCTACCACAGGCGTCATCCTGCCCTCAGGCAACACCTTACGGGTCAAAAAAATCTTTCTGAACACCACCCTCACTGATGAGGAGGCCAAGGTCATCGGTAAGGGAAATGCTCTCTCCTGCTCAGCCTTTTTATTTGACTGTTGAGAAAGCATATGTTTTTCAATGTTATCCTTAAAAAAAAAGAAAAGAACTTTAAAAGTGCAGTCGTGTCGTTCTTTTTGAATAATCCGTTTTTTTGCCATTGTTTATGAGCGTGGCATCCTTAGAGTGTTTTCACTGTGTTGTCGAAATTCTGGCCACTGATTTTTTTTTTTTTTTTTTTTTGGGTGTGGGGGGGTGTTGTGTCTCCAGCCATTGTTTTATACTTGAAAGCATTTCTCAGAAATGAGGTACAGCTGAAGGGTGTTTTTTCTTTGTGCTGGTGATATAGACTGACTGCGTCATTGCATGTTGAGTTGTACTGTGAGAAACACAAAAAGTATGTTTTATTTGTGTGTGTGTGTGTGTGTGTGTGTGTGTGTGTGTGTGTGTGTGTAGGAATGTCTCTGTACTACCCTCAGGTCAGAAAGGCTCTCGATAACATCCTCAGGCACTTGGACAAAGAGGTGGGCCGCTCCATGAGCATGACCAGTGTGCAGATGTCCAATAAAGAACCAGAGGATATGATCACGTGAGCGCTCTCTATTGTACCTTGTGTTGATTCAGTTTATCTCTGTCTAGTTCAAATAAACTCAGTCGTACTGTTACAACTTGCATGCAAGAAAGCCAACTGTGGGACATCCTGTGTTGTTTCATTTGTAGCGGGGAGAGAAAGCCAAAGATCGATCTGTTTCGTACCTGTGTAGCCGCCATTCCCAGACTGATCCCAGATGGTATGAGCAGACAGGACCTCATCGAGCTCCTGGCCAGGTAATGACCGGTCCTTTCCGATCTCTCCACTCTCTCAGGAAGAAAAATAGAACACTGGGTTCATCTGGCTGCGATGCGCATAACTTGTAAGCTGTGACCGAAGATGAGTGGAGCAAGAAAACAATTTTAACAAGGGCACTCGGAGAGTAAACTTCCACCAGGCCTCACAGTTCTGCATATGAACCAAAATGATAAAGATTGGCTCGTGTTTCGATCCTGAAGAATCCTTTAAAAACACCCGATGTCACAATTTGATGGTCTAAAACAATGAACCAGGCCTTACTTGTCTCTCTTGTCTCTGTATCTGAAGGTAATTTCATTAAAATCTGCGAATAGAGACACACCGCGAAGGTTAGACATCCTCCTGCGTGGATGGAAAATGGGGTGAGGCGAACACACTCCTGTAATCTGGCTTTCTCACAATTTTTATATTGACCCCAAACCTCAAAAATTATCTGTGAGCTGTACACAGCTTTTGAATTGCTGCAGTCCTTCAGTCACCGCCACCCCCATCGAAATGCCTAGTGGCTGACCAGTCCGGTGCGTATCCCTGGTTTTTGTAGCATGAAGCGACCAGGAGTTCAACTCCTCCTGGATGGGATACTAGTCCATCACAGGTTACCTTCCCAGTATATTTTACTGGTACCCAATTATACTACTGGGTGACCAGAGGCTCACTTGTGGTTCAGATCTTGCCCTGGGGTCTTAGCATAGCAGGAGTCTTTGAACACACAACCATGTCATCATGAGCGCAGCACCCTAACCACTACCCCCCTCCCCCCCCTCCCGGAGAACACTCCCTGCATGCGTACATGAAATGAACTCTGACACACACTTGTATTTTTTTCTTGCTTTTTTTTCCTTGCATGTTATTTTTGGTTTCAAAGCCATACAGTTGGACCCCACCCACTCTTGTTAGGAACACCTTACCCAGGGTAATCAACCTTTTTGAAATTGAGAGCAACTGCTTGGGTATCAATTAATTTGTAGGGCTACCAGGTCAATGCACACTTCTGAAACAACAAATTTTTTCAATTTACCTTATATGTTATTATCTGTGATGACAATTTTCCACGGCTCCGTGGAATTCCGCGGTTTTTATCTCAAATTTGTCATTTCTGTGAATCGTCTAAATTCGAGGAGAAAATTTGGGGGGGGGGGGGGGTAGAGCGGGTATAGGGGCGCTTCTGGCAAATTCACTTGCTTGTGCTTGAGACAAAGCGTGGCTTATCCGGACTTCCGAACTTTCAAGTGAGCAAGTGAAGGCTGAGTACTAAACAAGTATTCAATGGCGCACTTGCTCACTTGAAAGATCGGAAATCTGGATAAGCCGCGCTTTGTCTCAAGCACATGCAATTGAACTTGCTACAAGCGCCTACTTTCAGTGGAGCGTCTCACATATTGTAAGCCGCTCGTTGATTGGCTGTTTTAAGCTTAATATAAAGTGACTCGGCTCAATACAAATAGCAGCGTGTTGTGTTTAAAATGGTGCGAACTTTAACAAAAGAAGAATCCTGCGTGCCAGAAATAGATAAGAATGTTAAGAATAAGTTTAAGTGGGAATGGCTAGAAAAGATTGTGACATTTGAGGTGAAACTCGGCAAACAGACTCAGAACGTATCGGAACCTTTGGCGAGTTTCATCAAGAAATCTGATGTTGCCGGCAAGGTCTTGTGTGTTTATTGCAATGACCTGATCAATTATGGGTCTCGCGGATGTATTGCTCTTATGGCCGACAGACAAGCGCACTCAGAGGTCATTTCTAAATATTTATTTCGTTTAGATTTCGTGAAATCCCATTGAAATGTAACTTAATAAAAGTAATCATGTATTGGTAAAATTATTGCGTGATAAATATTGATAATGACAGTTTAATATGTATGGGAATTTTATTTTCATTTTATTCATTTTTTTTTTAAATTTGCAGCCAAACGTAAGTAATTCTTGTTCAATTTGAAAATACTCAATACAGTACATTGGTGATGACTGTCGTATAAATTAATACACTGTCGTTGTTATTTACCTGATTAGTATCTCAACATTAATTAATAACTAGCAGGCTACAGTTAGTTGAAAATGTTTATAAAGTGGTTTACAGGAAATATTTGTGTATTTTTTTTTTTTCATCTTTCATTTATACAACACAAAACATAGAGCCATGGTTGACCTATTTCTCAATTCTGTGTATATATTATATTGCAAATACATATATGTTTACAAATAAAATTATATTCCAATTAGTCTGTGCTAGATGATATGTTGACCGACTCTAGATAGCAAACAGGCTCCTCCCTTGACCCAGACCCCAGACCCCCCCCTTCCCGGCTAAAGTTCAGCTGAAAATATATTTTGCTGTTGTCATCCCTGTATTATTAATAATTAATGATGTTCATCTATGTGAAGATATTGATTTGATTAAAACAAACTGGAAAGTGGCGGCGCTATGGAGCCTGTTCTAAAAATAGCAATGAACTGGCCTGTGGGCGACTCATGTTGTCCTTGTTGGCGCCCTGGTGTCTGTGGGCACCATGTTGGTGACCCCTGGCCTAGCCACACCCTGGCAGTGACCCATCCAACAACTTTCAAATCACCATGTCTGACAGACTCACCCTCAAGATTCGATTTTTTAGCTCCCGCCACCACCAAAGTCAGCTGTGTGAGAGCGATGGAAATGGGTTCTGTTTGTCCGTTCATGTGATTTGTTGGTGCGATAACTTTGGAACAAAATGTAGAATCATCAAATTTGGTATGTAGTTCTCCCTTTGGAGCAAACGGTGTGGGGTTGTATATAGGTCACCCCGACCTTGTATGAAGGTCATTTTTTATCAATGGGACTGGTCGCATGGCGCTGCTGTTGGGCGCTTCTCGATCTCTGTGGTCTAGTAATTTTATATTTTGACCAATTTTTTCTTTTTCAGTTGTACCTCAGACATTCATTACAGAAGCTCTTCTTTGACTGAAGGCTCAGAGTCTCTTGTAGACTGATTGTAGACATTGACAGAAGTCAGGTTTTTGGTGGAGGGGTTGGACCGAACAAAATTATTCCTAAAAAGTCAAACATCTTTTTATTCTGTATTAATGAAGATTAGTAGGTAGGTCAAGTCTGTTGGGTTTTTACACCCGAACCAAGTGGCTCATCAGGCCGGTGCTTATCCCCGGTTTCCATAGCGTGAAGCGACCAAGAGTTCAACTCCTCCTGGACGGGACGCTGGTCCATCACAGGTTACCTTCCCAGTATATTTTACTGGTACCCATTTATACTGCTGGGTGAACAGAGGCACACTTGTGGTTGAGACCTTGCCCTGGGGTCTTAGCACAGTGAGGGTCTCAGTGGGATTCGAACTCGCAACCTCCCGATCATGAGCGCAGCACCCTAACCACTACACCACCGGCCCCACTCAGTGAAGATTAGTGAGTATTTACTAACATATGCAGAGTCATTAAGGGAGAACGTGCTCAAATAAATAAATAACTAGAGGTGTGGCTCACCCTAAAGACATTATGGGAGAAATGTTAAAATGAGTGTAACATGACATTTTTAAACATTTTTAGCAAGTTGGAAAAGCTTGATCTGTGGGAAACCGATCGATTTAATATTCCAGGCTTGAATTAATTTCTGGTGAAATTTCCCACTTCTCCAGTTATGATGTTAAATGAAAAACGAGGCACGTGAACACGCTGTTGTGGGCGTATCCTACAGATTAACTATTCACATGGACGAGGAGCTGCGTGGTCTGGCATTCACTACTCTGCAGGCTCTGCTGGTGGATTTCTGCGATTGGAGGGAGGACGTGCTCTCAGGCTTTGTGTACTTCATCGTGCGGGAGGTGACAGACGTGCACCCTACACTGCTGGACAACGCCGTCAAGATGTTGCTGCAGCTCATCATTCAGTGGAGACAAGCTGCACAGAGCAGCCACCGCGGCCAGGACGCACAGGTGTGTGTGTGTGTGTGTGTGTGTGTGTGTGTGTGTGTTTGCTTTTAGTCTGGATTTCTTTTTGAGTTTCTTTTTTTGTATGAAGATGAACTGTAGTTCAGATTTTTAAGTTAATATTATCAGAAAAGCAGACCGACGGCTCCTGAGTGGAGCATCAACAAAGTGTACCTGCATATCAGAAAAGAAATCGCTCGAATCCAGGTTGATGCCACAGCCATCCATGACAGGGAGTCCGTGGGATCTAATTGGCCGAGCTTTCACAGGAGGCAGGGACTGCATATGCTCGCTTCCCTGTCACTCACAAGGATCACTTGCCAGTCATGGGTGTCTTTTTGCTCATTCGTCTGTGGGGGCACATAGCACTTTCCCCTAAATGCACATGCACAGCAATTCGTAAAGAGGCGGAAGGCAGCATCGTATCTCCCAGACATGGCGTGTACATGCTTACACCACCTGCTTCCCTTGTTGGTGGTCGTGTGATAAGGAAGGCAGTGCTTGATGGGTGGGAATTGAATATGACAAAATTACGGGAGAAAAATATGGGATGCAAACCAAGGAAATGCTACTCATGTTCTCTCTCTCTCTCTCTCTCTCTCTCTCTCTCTCTCTCTCTCTCTCAGGGCTCTAAGGGGAGTGGGTGTCTCCCTCTGGAGCGTTCTCCTGTTGTGGGTGTGCTACATGTGGTGGAGGGCCTGGCTCTTGTGGTGCTATGTAGCTGTAGGCCGGCCACACGCCGTCTTGCAGTCAATGTGCTTAAAGAAGTGCGTGCCCTCCACAATGCCCTGGGCCTCGCCAAGGTAACCATTTGTATGACCACGATGAGCATGCCTGTATGACTATTTTTATTTTGGGGGAACTGTAATGCTGTGGGGGGGTTTTCCATTAGGGGGATGAGGAGTTGGCTGTAGATGTCATGGATAGAGTGAGCGCTTCAGTACTGGAAAGCTTCATACATCTCACTGGTGCAGATCAGGTAGAAAACACACACACACCCACACACACACCTTTCATCCCTAATTTCACCACATGACATTACATTTCTGTTACGTAGTTCACACAGATTTTCCATCCTGCTGGTTTTCCTCTCTCTCTCCCTCCCCCTCGCGCGCCCTCTCACGCTTTCTCTCTCCAGACCAGTCTGCTCTACTGTCCCAGTGGAATAGATCTACAGACCCTGGCAGAGTGGAGCTCTTCTCCCATCAGTCACCAGTTTGACGTAGTCAGCCCTTCACACATTTGGGTTTTTGCACACGTGACCCAAGGTCAGGACCCATGGGTCATCAGTCTGTCCAGCTACCTACGCCAGGAGAACCTTCCTAAGCATTGCCCCACTGCTCTGAGCTACGCCTGGCATTTTGCCTCCACCCGACTCCAGCTGCTCTCGCCACAAGTTGACATCAAGTAAGGACATTAACAAACCAGCTGCGTTCTACTTGTTTATTCACTCTGTGTACTCATGCTCCTGTATATACCTTATAAGGACTACAGATTCGTATAGGTGGTAGATGTAGTCATTGCAGGCTTTGTCCCAATTCTTACGTGCTCACGACAGATATATTGCAGTGTACAACAATGCGAGTAAGAAACACACAACTCGGATATATTGTGCTGCCATGTTACCTTCTCCTGTGACCCGGATGATTATAGCACTAGTTACCGAGTGTAAATTGCGGTCAGCTTCACAGAAATGAGTTCATATAAGCTTCTCATTACGATGCAGCAGTTCACTTTTAAGGCCTTATACAGTTGTATCTACAACGCCCCACTGTGAGCTTACATTGGTTCACCCATGCAGTTATTTTCTTCTTCGTTGGAGGCTCCAGTTGCATTATGGGATACCAATTCGGCATGTTAGTATGCTATTCGATCAGTGGCCCAGCCAGGTACTTTTCAACCGCTTTTTAAATGTACAGACGCTCCCCGACTTGCGTTCATCCGTTTTACGTTTTTCGATTTTATGGGTTTTTTTCCTAAAAACAAAAAAATCAAATTTTGAGTTTAGATGTACCTACGTAGTACGTGACATCCTGACGCTGCATTCATTGTTTACAAACTACAGACTGAGTGTGTGTGTGTGTGTGTATGTGTGTGTATGTGTGTGTATGTGTGTGTGTGTGTATGTGTGTGTGTGTATATATATATATATATATATATATATATATATATATATATAGCGTTACCCTTGTGTTAAGACATCATCTCTGTGTTTACACTGTTTTGTGGACTTTTGTAACCCTCAGCAAATATCAGAAGTGTAAGCCTACTAGCATGGGTGCAAGTCTCATACATAGAGATGAATTAACTATCTGCTCAGATCAGCACAATCTACCATGCATACTCCGTTAAGCAAAGAGAGTTGTAAAATGAAACCCCAAATCCACAAATTACAGAACAATTACAGATATTTATTATCTTTTAGCAGAACCCTAAGAGTGTATACTTATGTTTATATTAATATTCATTAGGATTTGTACTTGTTCTTTGTATGCATCTCTTGAATAAAGTTTACTTACTTACACAAAAGAAAGAACTCTCCGCTTTGCTGGGAGACTGCATCGGTGCAGGCTGTGTTCTAAACGAGTTCAACAGCACCCTTGTGCACTTGAAAGACCGGAAGTCCGTATAACCCACAGCAAGTACACTACTTTCGGTATTGAGCGCTTCACATATTGTAAGCATTGATTGGCTGTTTTAAGCTTCATGCAAAGTAACTCGGTATAAATAAGTGACTTATTTGAAATTAATGTTGATATTATTTGATATATTTGATATTATTTTACAATGTTATGTTTATAAGAATTGATTTAGGGGTGTTTTATGAGATACGGTAGTGGTATTTATGGATGTATAGTGCAGTATTAGAGTCATACATCACTGTAACAACTTGCGTTCACTTTCAACTTGCGTTCAGTCATCCAGAACCAATTAAAAACGTAAGTCAGGGAACGTCTGTATATAGAGTCCTACACCCTGCACTTTGTGTTCTAACAGTGTGGATGGACGGAATATTCATATTTTTCTGCAATTGATTGCGTAATAAGTTAATAGTTATTGGGTTTAATATGTGTATATAAGTTGCTAAATCCCACCAAACAAACAGTTTGAGTAAGTTTTAGTGTGTGTTCATCTGCCCCCCCCCCCCCCCCCTACTTTTCCCTGCCTCTCTTCCCACCAAATCCTCTTCAGCAGCCCGATCAATGCGAAGAAGATGAACAGCTTGAGCAGCAGCGACTCGTACGTCGGCTTGTGGAGGAACTATCTGATCCTCTGTTGCAGCTCTACAACCTCCTCTTCATCATCCTCTTCATCGTCAGCCACAGGCTCGGTCCGCTGCTCGCCTCCAGAGACGCTGGCGTCCACCCCGGACAGTGGATACAGCTACGAGTCAAAGGTCAGAGTCATCAGATTGTAAATTATATTTCTGTTTTCAGTTGCATTTTCTTTGCAGTTTTAGTTCTTTGGAAATGTCACGTTACTTGTTCAAGGTGAGGACAGATACTTTGGTGTACTGTAAGCTAAGGATTATGTGTGTGTGTGTGTGTGTGTGTGTGTGTGTGTGTGCGTGCGTGTTTAGATCATTGGCATTCCGTCCCCCTCCTCCTTGTTCAAGCATGTGGTTCCTATGATGCGCTCTGAGAGCATGGATATAACAGAGTCTCTTGTCCTGGGTCTTGGCCGGACCAATCCCGTCGCTTTCAGGTGTGTGTATTCCTGTGTGTTTGGTGGTAATCTACCACGATTTCCCCTCATCATTGTAAATTGTGTGTGTTCCCTGTCCTGCTGTAAGTGTGCACGTGTGCATGATGTTAATGAAAGTAAAGCTGTGTTTTTATATCTATCAGAGAACTCTTAGAAGAGCTGAACCCGATCATTAAAGAGGCTCTGGAGAGAAGACCCGAGGTGAGCGGATCAATATTGATTTATTTATTTGTTTGTTTGTTTGTTAGCATTCTTGATAGGATTGTTGGTAGTATCTGAAGCATGTATTTAGTATGCAGTATACAGAATGTGTTTTTCATGCCTTTAATTTATTCTGTGTGTGTATAGAATATGAAGCGGCGCCGGCGCCGGGACATCCTCAGAGTCCAGCTGGTTCGGATCTTTGAGTTGCTAGCCGACTCTGGAGTCATCAGTCAGATGTACGGGTAGTTCTCATTATGGTCCCTGTCTCACCCGTGTTCCTGAGATACACTGACAGATGCAAGCATTGGGATTTATGTAGATTATAAGATCGTGTTTATTCTCACAGTAATAGTTGTAGAAGAAACGAAATGATTCTGGCGGGATTTTTGATGTCGTTTGGTAGAACTGGTGGTCGGCACTTTCGAATGCACTTATTTCCAAAACTATTTTTGTTCTTACTCCACGCTGAAGACATTTGGGTTTAAGGATCGTTGCTCCTGACGTGCTTAATGTGGAACACAGCACCTTTGTCACACTACCCAATTTTTAAGTGTTTAAAAAAAAAAAAAAGAAAAGAAAAACAATTGGCATGTTTAAGTGAAAATAAATATTTGCAGTAATTGTATCAAGCAGGACGGGGCAGTGGTGGTCTAGTGGTATAGGGTGCTGGGATCTCTGATCCAAAGGTTGCGAGTTTGAGTCCCACTCTCCACAAGGTTGTCACTGCCAACCCCCCCCCCAGTGCAGCTAAATAGATTATCAAAGGCCGGCCGTGTCTCTTACTGTCTATGGTGGGAGGTTCATGTAAAAGAACCATTGCTGACCTTCAACAAAGGGAGCTGCAAAGCCGGCAGTGTGTTTCCGCCCTGCGATGGCCTGGCGAGCTGTCCAGGGTGTACACTGCCCTCGCCCGGAGTCGGCTGGGATGGGCGCCAGCCTCCCCGCAACCCTAATTAGGATTAAGCGGTTACAGAAAATGATGTATCAAGCAGGCATCACCAAAACAGTGACTCTTCTGTTTTTTTGGTGATGCTTTATTAGACTTGTGCGGCAACTTCTTTCCGTGGTTATTTTTGCGTGGGTCTTCCTTTAGTCTCATCATTCTTTGACAATGTGAAACATGTGCTGCACCATACGGTTACGGTGATATAATTGATTTATAACCCATTGGTTCATTGTCGTGTTGTACAATGATTGGCTGCCCATCTGTGCAAATTATAAGTCAGAATATGAGGGAGAACGTTCTAGAAGCAGTTTTCACATTTTTCCTATGGGCTGTGTGTGTGTGTGTGTGTGTGTGTGTGTGTGTGTATGCATGCAGTGGGAGTGGAGGGCTGGACGGAGACAGCCATTCCCTGAACAGTACACTGTTAGAGTATGTGGATCTGACACGGCAGCTGCTTGAGGCCGAGAATGACAAAGACTCGGATACACTCAGAGACATCCGCTCGCACTTCAGCGCTCTGGTGGCCAACATAATCCAAAATGTACCAGGTACATGCAAACACACAGTCCAGAATATACACAAGTAACAAACTATCACCAAACACCCCCCCATATATATATATATATATATATATATATATATGAATGTGCATGTTTTGCAGTGAATTCTTTCCTCCTTGTTGATGTAATTTATGTTTGTGTCTCAGTGCACCAGAGGAGGAGCATTTTCCCCCAGCAGTCTCTGAGACACAGTCTGTTCATGCTGTTCAGTCACTGGGCCGGACCCTTCAGCATCATGTTCACTCCTCTGGACCGCTACAGTGACAGGAACATGCAGATAAACAGACACCAGTACTGCGCTCTCAAAGTAAACATACACACAACACAGAGCACAACGCTGCAACACAATGCTACAACACGCATCAACACACAGCACAATGCTGCAACGCAACACTGCACACAATGCTTCAACAACCATCAACACACAGCACAACGCTGTAACACAGTGCTACAACACTCAGCACAACGCTACAACACCCATCGACACACAACACAATATTACAACACCCATAAATACACAGTACAATGCAGCAACACAATGCTGCAACACCCATCAACATACAGCACACAGCCCAACACTACATTACAAAGAACAACACAACACTTCAACAATCATCAACACACAGCACAACTCTACAGCACATCGTTGCAACACAGCACTATAACACCCATCAACACACAACACAATGCTACAACACAAAGCTAAAACACAGCACTACAACACCCATCAATACACAGCACAATGCTACAACACAACGCAACAACACCCATCAACACACAGCACAATGCTGCACTCCCCACTTTTTTGCTCAGTGAGAGAACTGGGCTTTAGCTTGTCCTGTCAGAATTTTAAACCTGGGCTTGAATGGAGTCGGGGTCGTTCTCATACATACGTGAAGGTGCTCGGTGGTGAGCCTGGAACGATATTTAGTTTTCATAAAGTTCACTGTGGTGAAAACTGCCTCGCAGTTGTGTGTGAAGCCAAACATGGTCAAGATGTACAGGAATTTTTATCAACCCTGTCCGGCTCAGTCGCCCGTATCGCTCCCTTAGTTTTATCTCTGTGTCGCTATCTTTCTTTTTCTTTTCATGTGTAACTTGCCTCAAACTCTTATCTGTCTGCACTCTAAAGTCATAATGTTTACCACCTGGAATACACCTACTGGGTTGGCTGAGTGTGTATCAACTCGTAGACAACTGGTCTGGGCATTTCTTCAACCACTACCGTAAAGACTACAAAAGCTGCGTCTTTTAAAATAGAAGTGCCATGCCTGGTTTTAGATCATAATCTGCTTTGGCTGTAGGTTCGGGTCCATATAGGTTGGCCTTCCATTTGTGATTTAAATATACAGTTGAACCACGTGCTACTCATAGCACACAGCACTTTGGTAGAAACTGTGTATTCGACATCGCCTCCACCGCTCTTTTTGCACAGTCAATGGTTTATTGCTTAATTTCTCCCCAACAAAGACGGTTGTAATAATGTGTTTTGCTGTGTTGACGTGTGTACCATATGAGCAAGCTTTCATTGAAGGTGAGTTTAGTTCCACTTGAACCATCATTGTCGAATGTAGATAGATCATCGGCTTGTTTGAAAACTAGTTTGCTTTGTGACGTTGGTATGAAATTTGGTGTAGGCGTCTAAATGGCACAGATCACTCATAAAGTAACTTTAGCCATCAAGATTTTAGATTTTTAAAAATGGCCACGTTTCTGTCAATCCAAAACTATTTTATTAAAGTTTTTTCTATTTTTATATCAACACCAAACCACCTTGAGTTTTCATCCTACAGTTCTTAAAAATTGTAGTTTTGAGATATCAGTTACTTAATTTTCTAATTTCTAAAATCAATTTTAGTCATTTCATCTTTATTTTATGTCTCTGGTCTCAGGAACGTTTTGTACGGCTGGTATAATTCTGAGAAATTCACTCTGAAAATATCACACATTCAGGAAAGAAGAAAACAATTGAAGGATTCAGGATGGTAATGGCTTCTCTTACAATATTTAGGGATCCCAGATCTCCTCTATTTAGCGGAATTCTGCTATTTTTAGTCACCTATTTAGCGGAAGTCCACTATTTTTATCAATTTATGCAATAAGTACAGTGTAAGACTGTTTACTAGTGCAGAGGTAAATGCTGTGACATTTAGAATTATAGTGTTATACTATTAACATACTAACGTATAGCGGGTATGCTCACTATTTGAATACAAATGTTTGTTGTGATAATAAATGTAAGCCACTCCACCGAAGTAGGCTCTTGTGTCCAAAAATGAGATTTCTACACACCCAAAGCTGCAAAGTGCAGCAAAAAGGTTGTCAATACCTTGAAAACTGAGCGAGTTATGCCATTTCTTGTGTCAGCATTCAACTAAAAATTTCAAGAGACGTTTTGGATAAAAATGAGCGCAATGATTGCACTTCTTCCAAGATCATTAGTCTTTAGCAACCAAACATTTTTATGCACTTCAGCCATATAAACTTTTAGAAAACATGTCTAGGAAAAGTTTTAGGAAGGGATGAAAAGAGAAATCATCCTCATTTTAATCTGACAGGCACTTTTTAAACCCATAAGTCACTATGGTAACCCCCCAAAAAATGAACAAAAAACTACTTTTTTTCCCATTTCTGTTTATTCCAATATGATCAGTATGTATCTTTTTCACCATTTATATAAAGATTCGAATGCCTTCAAATGATACTGATTGAGAAAAAAAAACACTGTCTGGTTCAAACAGTCACACTCAAATTAAGAAAACAAAACTCTGATCTCTTTATACAAGTAAGCTTCATCAAAATAATTGCAATGAAAACCAGTAAGATTGCTACTGTTTTTATCTAATTTTATGAGGGTACTTGTCAGAAAAATGGGGAAAAAAACATTTTTAGTGAGTTTTAGTCGATTTCACGTGAGCAAGTGATAGTTGAATACTTGTTTTAGTAGTTTATGCAAAAATCCGAATAAATACGATAAAAATAGACCATTTTTAATTTTCTGGCCTCTCTCTCAAAAGTGGTCTGTGCTACAAGTGCCTACTTTCGGTGGAGCGCCTCACATGTGTTATGTGATCATTCCACAAATTAGTTCGTAATTATGTTACACATGAATGACGAGCCCAGGACTGTGCTGTTTGAATTATGTGAATTTATCTCTACCAGGGGTCAGCAACCCGCGGCTCTTTCACCTCTCTAATGCGGCTCCGTGGCTTTTAAAATTAATGAATGTGTACTTTACAAACGTGCTTCATACACAAAAACCACTGTGGCACCAAAAACAACTGCAAAAAGAAAATGCCGCTTATTTACTCACATTGATGCACTCCTGGCTCCCAGGGGTAGAGTTGAACCAGCTTTCACCTGAATGACAGGAGAATCTGCCTCAGGCAGAGTACTGCAAGCGTCGGGTGCCCACAGATACCCAGTGCATAACCTTGAAGAAAATGCTCTTTCAGGGTTGAAGATTACATAGATGAGCATTAACAGTCACTGGTGTGGGCGGAAATTTATTTGGTGTAGGCGGGGTGATTGTGTGTGTTCTTGTGGACATAGCTGTCGTTATATTAATCACCTATATTGAGAGTCGGTGTTTTTGATCTGCTGTGATGGTGGAGGGAGCCATGGTATTCCAAACCCTTGTGCTCATGGCAAGGAGTGTTCTCGCCATCTGCAGCGCTACAAGCGAGAGAGATTTTTCTGCTGCCGGGGTTTGTAATACAGAAACGGAAATCACAGCTGAAGTAAGAGACGGTGGATGAAATTTGTTTATACAGACGCTCCCCGACTTATGTTTTTAATTGCTTCCGAACGGCCAAACGTAAGTTGAAAGTGAACGTAAGTTGTTACAGTGACGTATGACGTGTGATGTGTAACGCTCATACTGTACTATACATCCATAAATACCATTACCGTAACTCATAAAACACCCCTAAATCAATTATAATAAACAGAACATTGTAAAATAATATGAAATATATCAAATAATATCAATATTAATTTCAAATAAATGAAATTCAAGCAAAATATTTTCAAATTGATGCATTTTAATCAAATTCACTCATCAGATATCAATTACAGTATCAAATATAACCTTTAACATTATGATGTGATCTTTCTACTTGTAAATGGTTCTGATAGTCGACAGATGGTCACTTTACATGAACAGACTTGTGATTCTTCCGCAAAATATCGGAATTCTGATTTTTTTCATTGGCCCAGTTTATAAAAAAATAAAAAATAAAAAATACAAGCCGAATATGTCAAAATAACCTTTTCCGCTTTTATTCCGTTCCGAGTTTTGCATAAAATGACCTCTCTTGAGACCTTACTTATGACCTTACTTAAGACCATGATGTTATGACCTCTCTTGAAACGTTATTGCTGATTGGCTGATGTTGAAACATGTACAGATACATAAGCACCACTTCCAATCTGTTGAGCTATCGAAAGGATGTCAGTGATCAAGAGAAAAGATTCTGTTCGAATCAAAGAAATAGATAAAGGCATGAAAAACAAGTTTAGGTGGGAATGGATGGAAAAAGAAACCGTAGCATTCGTAGGTAAAAAGAAGGTGACGAATTTGTTCGGTGAATTCTTCCACAAAATCGATCGACTTGGGTAGGCATTGTGTACATGGTGTAACGACACTATCGACTACGGTGGAAGGGCTTTTAAGGTGTTTGACAGCCACGCGAAAAGCAAGAAACATGTCAAAAAACTGGAATTAAGGAAAACAAATTATTCAATTGCCGGAAGATTCCAGAACCCTACGGACTTAACCCTTTGTAGTTCGACCAGAAACTTCTGTGCAAAGAAAAGACCCAGTGAAACAACCAGTACCTGTCGCCGATCGAGTAGTTAATTTTGAGGTGTGTTTGAGAATTTTCTTGTCTATTTTCCGATTATATTTTTCAAATTATTGTGAATGCATGCATGTTTTAGGCGTAGGACGTTCATGTGTTTATTCCATGAACTGAATCAAATGAGCCGATTCTATGGTCACTGAATCATTTTTCTGCTGTTTAGAATAAATAAATTATTGGTGCATTAACTCACCAGTTTTTCGTAATTAACTTGTGTAAATAAGCATTGTTATTCAGTGTTTCTAAACAGCAGCGGGATTGTGTGCTCGTGTAATTAGCTCATTAATATTGGAAATGTAAAACTATGAATCTGAGACTCGACCGAAACGCCTCGGCATCCAGAAGGACAACAAACTTTCTAAGGCAGCCTCCAGAAGGACAGTTCAGGCTGCACAAAAGGAAGCAAGAAAGTGCCATGCTAAAGCACTAAAGACAAAGAAACATTAATTCAAAACACTTATGTCATGTATAGCATGTCATGTGTGCAGTTTGTTTCCAGATTGTGTTTAAAGACAATGACTGTTGATAATAGTGTTGTGAGGCAGGACATATCTATAAGAGTGACTATTTGATTTGTGACTATGACACTTTGATTAGTGTTGGAATCCCACATGATAAACCCACAAGTTGAGGTACAGTATGCATATGGAGATTAGAAATTAAACTTTCTAGAGCTCTTTCAGTGTCATGAAACAGCCTTTTCCCCCCTTCTGAAATGCTTAAAACCTAGGAGCTTCGGGTGGGGGGGCAGACTTTTGGTGACGGTCAAATCACATGCCTGCATGAAGCTGAGCTGAGTCACATTACATGAAGCTTTAAACAGCCAATCAACTTACAATATGTGAAGCGCTCAAAACCAAAAGTAGTGTGGTTATATGCTGTGGGTTATATGGACTTCTGGTCTTTCAAGTGAGCAAGGGCGCCATTGAACTCGTTTAAAACTCAGCTTACACTGATGTGAATCACCAGCAGAGCGGAGAGTTCTCTTTCTTTTCTGGATTTGGGTTTTCATTCATTTTACAACTCTCTTTGCTTAACTGAGTATGCATGGTAGATTGCGCCGATCCGAGCAGACAGTTAATTCTTCTGTGTATGAGATTTGTACCCATGCTCGTAGGCTTACACTTCTGACCAATCATATGTGCTTAGGGGGACAAAAGTCCGCAAAACAGTGTAAACACAAAGATCACAGAGACGACATCTTAACACAAGGGTAACACGCTATATATCTGATATATATATAACTATAACTGAACTAGGAAGGAGCGGCACTTTCAGTCTGTTGTTTGTAAATAATGGACGCAGCGTCATTACATCATTGTGTCATTACGTCAGCGTACTACGTAGGTATGTCTAAACTCACAATTTCACCTTTTTTTTTTTTTTAAAAAAAAAAAAAAAAAAAACGTAAAACAGATGAACGTAAGTCGGGGAGCGTCTGTACACAGCAAACACCAAATTAAATAACTCCTCCCAGTGACAAAATAAAAGACTGTCTGTGGTTCAGTCTCCACTCTGAGAATGGGTCGGTCAGTGCAGCATTGTCAGCAATGGTTCTTTTACATGAACCTCTCACGCTAGACAGTGAGAGACATGGCCCGCCTTTGATAACCCAGTTAGCTGCACTGGGGGTCGTTTAAATCAATGCAACACATTTTTTTTTTTTTTTTTTTTTTTTTTTATTAACATGAAGGGGAAATGGGGGGGAAAACAATTTATGCAGTGTTATTTGATTTTAAATATCAAAAAAGGTTTTGTGACTTCCAGTGTTTTCTTTACTGTTGAAAACGGGTACAAATGAATGGTAAAGGTTGCTGCCCCAGATCTAGCCAAGCTGTGTTATTTAGTGTTTACGCACGTTACAAAACAATGATTAACTTGTTTGCATGATTTTTTACATGACATTCTCTGCCCCTGTACCCAGCAAGGGGCCATGTGGCCCCCATGACCCCCAGCTGAAATATTTTGTTTCCTCTATTTATAAACCGGTTTCCTCTATTTTTCTAAACCTCACCAAGAGCTCTGAATATTATCAGATCTGTTCTATTTTTACATCTGTGTTATAAACACAGTGTGAAGAAAAATTGAACAGAAGATACCAGAGTTTTGTCAAATATAATATTTTGATAAATGTCTGAGTATTCTCTGTTCTGCCATAAATAATAAGTCATGAAAAATAATGATATTCCTTCAAAAAGCCCTTTGTTGAACTCAATAAAGTTACCCAGTAAAGAAAAACTAAATGAACCCCTTCAGTAACCTTGCAGTGATTCTGAATTAACCTTTTTTCTTTGTTCCCTCGAACAGCTTTGTAGGGCGCTAACTTCAGAAAAGAAATCCTACCCCTTGTGGTCTAATCACGGTCAATTTGAGTCACATATTATACAGTGGAACATGACATTTTTAAAAAAATTCTCTACACGAACCTGTCCATAGTTCAATCCCAAAAATGTGCAACATATAAACTATAATTATCACTAAACTACTTTCTGAACTTTATTCTTTGTCCTCGTTTCATGTTTTGCTGTAATTTGATCAGAATTTGCCCTTCATGTGCTGCAAGCATGTAGGCAGCCATGTTGCAAAGAGGCAACACCTCTTGTTCCAACATCAACCACCAGATGTCCCACCTGTTTTCATGCACCACCAACACGTGTACAATTGTGTGCTTGGGTACTGAAATGGCCTATTGTGGAACCTGTGCTTCTGAGAGGGCAAAAAGGCAGATGTACAATGGTACGCCCTGCTGCTGAAGGGGATAAATACAAACATAAAAATATGATTCAACTATGGGCATTTTAATATTGATAATACAAGTTTAATATTGATAATACAAGTTTAATATTGATAATACAGGATGTAGAGTAATTTCTTTGAAAGATTGTTTCAAATAACACAGCGAATTTCATGCTTGATTCACAGAATGTACAATTCCATTGAGTTTTACACCAACTAGCCCCTGTTATACGGAGTATATGGACGCACAACACCGTGACCTTGAGTAAAGAACAGAAGGCGAGATGAGACAAAACTAAGGCTGAAAAAAATTGTGTCAAAGGCGTTGGTCTTTTATTTTGATTTCTTGTTTTTCTTTAGGAAAATTCTTTATATATTTAAGCCTTAGGCTTCTTGATTTTGATGATTATGATTTCCTGCCAGCTTGAAGGGTGTATTTTTGCACACACTAGATTATAGAGCAAAATCCACTGTATTTCCCCTTTAACACAACTCCATGCATTAAAAGGTTTTCCTTCTCTCTCTCTCTCTCTCTCTCTCTCTCTCTCTCTCTCTCTCTCTCTCTCTCTCTCTCTCAAATTACTTGTTTTTCCTGAAGGCCATGTCTGCGGTTCTCTGTTGCGGCCCGGTGGCTGATAACGTCGGCCTCTCATCTGATGGATACCTCTATAAATGGCTCGACAACATTCTGGATTCACAAGATCGCAAAGTAACTTGTACACTTTTTGTGAGGAGATGGAATTGATTGGTTAATGTTTTGGTAAACACTGATTGTGTTTGTAGGTTCACCAACTGGGCTGTGAGGCAGTGATGCTGCTGTTAGAACTGAACCCTGACCAGAGCAACCTCATGTTCTGGGCCGTGGATCGCTGCTACACTGGCTCGCGCAGGGTCGCCATCGGCTGCTTCCGAGCCATCGCTAATGTCTTTCAGAACAGGTATGGCTCGGTGTGTTTATATGGTCCATTCGTCTTCATGAATGTTCTTGGAGAGTTGAGAGAGTGTGTGTGTGTGTGTGTGTGTGTGTGTGTGTGTGTGTGTGTGTGTGTGTGTGACTTCTCGGTCCTTTGTTGCAGGGATTATCAGTTTGATATGGTGGTGCTACTGAACCTGATCCTTTTTAAGGCTGCTGATTCCTCTCGAGACATCTACGAAGTGGCCATGCAGCTGCTTCAGGTATAAAATCGTTACTTAATGTATGATGTATGGGTTTTTTTAAATGCCCGTTAATATTGAGCACAAGTACTTCAGCTGATGATCTGTGTTTGTGTTAGATCTTGGAGCCGAAGTTCTTCAGCTATGCACATAAACTGGAGATCCAGCGCGCTGATGGGGTCCTGACTCCACCTTCGCTGTTGCCCCACCTCTACTCAGTGTCTTACTACCAGCTCAGTGAAGAGCTAGCACGGACCTACCCTGAGCTCACACTTCCCATCTTCTCGGGTATAAAGCAAAGTGTCCAGTGTCTCTCATGTTAATTCCGAACGGTTTTTAGCTTTTTTGGGGCGATGTTGTGGAGTATACAGAGCGCTACAGCACTTTCCTGCCTCACTTCGAACCACTCTAACTGTTTCTTTTCCAAATGCAGAAGTGAGTCAGAGGATCCAGACGGCGCATCCTGGGGGTCGACAGGTGATGTTGCACTACCTGTTGCCGTGGATGAACAATGTGGAGCTGGTAGACTTTAAGCCGCTGGTTCGCCGGCAGGAGGATTCAGAGGAGGAAGAGAATGCGCGCGAGCGTGAGATGATGGTAAACAGTCGCCGCTGGCTCCGAGGAGAGGGGTGGGGATCTCCACAAGCAACCACCATGATCTTAAACAACCTCATGTTCATGACTGCTAAGGTACGCACCAGTAGGGATCTCCATCATGACCTATTTAGAGTTGTTGGAAGTAGTGTGTTTGCAGCCGTGTGTGTGTGTGTGTGTGTGTGTGTGTGTGTGTGTGTGTCCGTCCAGTACGGAGATGAGTTTGCGTGGTCGGAAATTGAGAACGTATGGACCACTCTGGCAGATAGCTGGCCCAAAAATCTCAAGATCATCTTACACTTCCTCATCAGCATATCAGGAGTCAACAGTGAGCCAAGTCTCCTGCCTTATGTGAGGTTCACCGTTTTTATTTCAGTCTCACAGGAATCATTTGTATCGTCACTTTTAACGGTTCACATCTCTAGTGCATTGGATAAAAGGTCATGATATACAGTGCATGTTTTTTTCAGGTAAAGCGTGTGGTGGTGTACCTGGGAAGAGACAAAACTATGCAGCTTTTAGAGGAACTGATGACTGAGCTGGAGTTTACCGACGCTGTAAGCTCAGCTGTAACGCACATGGATAATCCACCGTATTACCGTATCACCTCCTCCTACAAAATCCCGTCAGTCACCGGTGAGCAGCACTACTTTATTGTTATTATGATTTTATTTATTATGTCACCTCGCTTAAGAGCAGACACAAATTACTATCTACCTAGAAAATGGTTCTCTTTATTTATTTATTTATTTATTTATTTATTTATTTATTTTTTATGTGATTTGGATGCCAAAGTGCACTCACACTATGTATACATTAAAACATAAAGCTCAGAACTGCAAAATATGTGATTACTTTCATTGGCATTTTGCGTTACAATGGCGACACGATTAGCAAAAAAACATTCCAAAAAAATCATATTGTAATGAAGGGGGAGGGGTCAACGACCAAGCCAAGAACAGAGCAATGGCGTTTTCTTTTTTAATCAGTTTTGACAACAATAACAATGATTGTTTTTGCTGAAACAACCCCATTTTTAAATTTTTTATATACATACATACCAAACAATAGAGATTAGTAAAAATAAAAAAATACCAAATTATTATTTATATAAAATAATTTAAGGGTTAAAACATAGATACTGAAGTCGTTTTCATTAGCCAAATGGCTTGTTACCTTTTTTGGTTTTCTCATAATTGTTGTTAAAGTTTGATGAGGTTTTCTTCATCAGTTTGTGTTCATAATGGTGTATTGTGTGGAATGTTCTGAGCTGGAGGCGGGTCTAAAGCGGACTGAGAGAAAACAGATTATATTAGAAAAAAGTGTTCTGTTTTTTTAAAACTCGATCCAACTTCCAAAATTTTCACTTTACGCCAATACATTTCACATCAAAACGGAGGAAACTCTGCTGGTTCTGACCGCGTGCCTTTCGAGTCTGCAGTATGTGTAGGAGTTGAATGGCGAGTCTCTGACTGACGGCTGTACCCTGAATCTCTCCAGTGATGTCAACACAAATTCAAGCTATTTAAAATCATCATGAGGGTCATCATGTTTCAATTGCGACTAAACACTTTTCGCAGTACAGTGAAATATCGTCACTGCGTTCTTGGCTCTCATGCGCTGTCAACCTCTTTTTGATGCCTTTTACTGTTTTCTTTCAATCAACACAGTTTTTTTGACGGGTGGCTGTAAATCCTTTTCGCATCTCGACTCGCACTATGTATTATATCAGGGCTACCAAGCAGGCCTGTGTAAATGGAGTGAGCAACATGAAGGTGAGCAACTGTGCAGATTAGATACATTTAACAGTTCCAGGAATTTAAAATATTTTGTAAACACTGAGGTTTCAGTGGGAAACAACATCAAGAAAGGAACATCCTGTCATCGTTTATATCAGAGTTTTGTTGTAATAGATGACGATGTAACAGATCAGATTTAAGAGTAAACTTGAAGTGAGAACAAGCACTTGGAGTTATTTGCTTCATACAACCTGAATATAAATACAGTGATACCTCAGCTCACGAACATAATTGGTTCCCAGAAAGTGTGTGTGAGGCGAAAAGTTCGTCTTCCGAACATTTATTTCCCATAAGAAACCATTAAAATGAGAATAATCCGTTCCCAGGTCCCCATAAAACATAATTTTCTACTAAATAAGCCTTAAAACTACACAAAAATATACCTTATTTTATGTATAATAAATGTGCTATTGTATTGTAATTAAAGAAATAAACTGTACTGTATAATAAAGTGGTTTTATTTACCTTTGTGATGGTAGTTGATGGCTTGATGGAATGGAGTGGGAGGAGGAGGGAGGGAGGGACTTACTGTTTGGAAGGAGTGTTTGGAAACGCCTACTGTTTGGAAACACCCTTAGCCACACACGCACCCTTAATAGCTTCCTTGTTCTTAAGGATGGGAGCAATGGTAGACTTAGCGTACTGGTACTGGGACGCTGAGTCATACAAACGCACACCTCGTTCGTGTTTTTCAATGATCTCCGCCTGTGGTGGGGTCTTTTTCGGTCCCATAATAGCAAAAGTACACTCAATATGGTCCAAAATGTCTATCAAACACAAACCACTTCCGCACTCAAAGAAAGGGGGTGACGAACTGGGACGCCGTGAGCGTGTGTCAGCTTCTCGTGGCCGCCACCGTGGCGCTGTTCGACCGCGTGGTTTGATTCGTCGAAAACTAGTTCATCAGCAGAGACAATATGCTCGCAAATTTAATGTTCTTGAGGTGAAAAGTTCGTGAGCTTAAGCGTTCGTCAGCGGAGGTTTTACTGTATCAAAATACAGGGGCCAGTGGTGGCTGAGTGAGGGCCAGCGGTGGCTAAGTAAGTTCCAGCAGTGGCTCAGTGAGGGCCAGCGGTGGCTTAGTGATTAAAGCAATGGATTACTGATCCGAAGGTCAGCGGTTCAATCCCACTATCACCACTGTTGGGCCCTTGAGCAAGGCCCTTTACCCTCAATTGCTTAGATGTATTAAAAAAAAAATGATGATTGTAAGTCACTCTGGATAAATCTGTTGGTTTTTACACCCGAGCCAAGTGGCTCATCAGGCCGGTGCTTATCCCCGGTTTCCATAGCGTGAAGCGACCAGAAGTTCAATTCCCCCTGGATGGGATGCATCGCAGGTTCCCTTCCCAGTATATTTTTACTGGTACCCATTTATACTGCTGGGTGAACAGAGGCACACTTGTGGTTGAGACCTTGCCCAGGGGTCTTAGCACAGTGAAGGTCTCGGTGGGATTCGAACTGACAACCTCCCGATCAAGAGTGCCGCACCCTAACCACTACACCACCGGCCCCGCACTCTGGATAAGAGCCTCCGCCAAATGCTGTAGATGTGAAAGTGAATAAGGCGCAAACTTTGGCGAACCCTGTGCTCATCGAAATTGGGGCCTGCCATGTCTAAATAAGTTTTTGTATGTAAGGCATCTATAATTACAAAACTATACCTATATACCGAAGACGTAATACCTTTCCAATTCCTTGAGAACAATCATAGCAGCTGTAAACCTGTCCTTGTGTACAGGAACTAAAGTTAAACATGCTGTAGTGTAGCGGGTGGTAGCAGGGCGCCTGAGAAAGCGATTTGCTAATGACCAGTAAACAAACTGCAAACTTATAACTAGAATCCACATTAGTTTCATCCATTTCTTGTGAGAATTTTCCCGTGTTCTTCAGATAAATACATCGGGTTTCAGGTCTTTTCCAGCAGCAGTTGCAGCCACATCTCATAATTTCTTCTGGAATTTGTCATGTTATTATTATCGCTGATCCTAAGGTTGGTGGTTCGAGTCCCAACTCTCCACAAGGTTGTGAGTGTCCCCCCAGTGCACTAACTGGGTTATAAAAGGTGGGCCATGTCTCTCACTGTCTATGGTGTGAGGTTCATGTAAAAGAACCATTGCTGACTATGGTAAAGAGGAGCTGCATAGCCGTCAGCGTGTTTCTGTCCCTCGCTAAAGGGTTGTGTCAGGAAGGGCATCCGACGTACAAACCTATGAACCAAATCAAATGTGCGAATCAATCACTATGGTGACCCCTGATTAAACAGGAACGGCTGAAAGGAAAAGAAGATTAGTATTATTATTATTATAATTATTATTATCATTATTATTATTATTTAACTTGATGGTGAAAAAAATTTGTATTATTTGTTTGTTTGTTTTTTGTTGTCTTAAATAACAGGCACAGCCTCAAGCAGTAACACCATGGTTGCTGGGCCTGATGGACACCATGACAAGATTAAAGATCAAAACACAGAGGATAAGTAAGCACATTCATTTAGTCATCATTTATCCCGCTTCTGTGTTCTACATCATCATCGCTGATTATACAGAACACTAACTTTGCATGTATTGCTTGGGGTAATATTCTACTGATGCGTGTGTGTGTGTGTGTGTGTGTCTGTGTGTGTGTCTGCGCACATGTGTGTGTGTGCATGTGTGTGTGTGTGTGTGCGTGCGCGTGCATGCATGTGTGTGCATGTGTCTGTCTCTCTGTGTATGTGTCTGTCTGTGTGTGTACCTTGTCTCCATCTGTGTGTGTGTCTTGTCTCTGTCTGTGTGCGTGCGTGCGTGCGTGTGTGCGTGCGTGCGTGTGTGCGTGCGTGCGTGTGTGTGTGCAGTTATTCCCATTTAGATATCTACACTGGGTTAAACAGCAATCTGAACAGACAGCACCACCGTCTGGAATCTCGATACAGCAGCAGCTCTGGAGGCTCCTATGAAGATGAGAAAAGTAAGGTGTTTTTATTTACTTTTCAGTTCTGTGAGTATTGTATTCATGTGCTAGGGTTACATCTCTCTCTCTCTCTCTCTCTCTCTCTCTCTCTCTCTCTCTCTCTCTCTCTCTCTCTCTCATCAGGTGACTCAATGCCAGTTTACGCCAACTGGCGTTTGAAGGTCATGGAGCATAACTGTCCAGAACCCCTTCCACTCCCACCCACAGGAGGTTGCTGGTCTCCGCTGGTGGACTATTTACCAGAAACTACTGCACCTGGAATTTCCCTTCACAGGTTGGACATGTTGACATGCAATTATTGTGTTGATTACATAGCAAGGCAGGCATACAGGGATCGCTGTGATTTGTGTTGTCTGCACTGTGTGGCAAATACTCAGGGCTCACTCATCTCATGTCTGTCATCATCTGATGTCGGTGTCATACTCTTCTTGTATCACACGAACTTGACTAGTAGCTCAATATCTACACGTAGCAGCAACAGTTCAAAAGGTTAAAGATCAGAATATCGTGTGCTTTGCCCTTGTTTTGTGCTGCCCACCAGAAAAGATGGAGCAGCACATCGAGATCAAGATCTGTTGTCTTGCGGCGTCACCATCTGTATTGTGATCGTTCGTTATCACACTTAATCATAATCGTTGTCACGTCCTCAACCACTCGACTTATTTCAAGCAAAATTTTACAGAATCTTATTTACAACATACTGTTGTACACCTTCGGGGGTTTTTTGGGTTTTTTTTTTGGTCATTAGTATGTTCCGTTCTTCACTGCGTCCCCTGGTCATTTCAGTTGTAGTCTAGAACCCGGAACCTGGAAACCTGAGATTTCTTTATTACACCAGACAGTTACTTTCACTGGCAGTGTAGTCGTGCATTTTGATGTTTTGGGATTGCCACCATTTATATTAATGTGTTTCCATGGCAACCAATTTGCCATGTAACAACTCCAGGCCAAGACCGTTTCACATTTCTTATCTATTTGACAATTATTTTAATGAGGCAGTGTAGTTGTGCCTCTTCAGGCGGTGGTGGCCTGGTGGTAAAGGGCGCTGGCTCACTGATCCTAAGGTTGGGTGTTCGAGTCCCACTCTCCACAAGCTTGTCCCTGTCCCCCCAGTGCACTAACTGGGTTATCAAAGGCCGGCCATGTCTTTCACTGTCTATGGTGAGAGGTTCATGTAAAAAAAACCATTGCTGACTTTCGTAAAGAGTAACTGCAAAGCCGTCAGCGTGTTTCTGTCCCTTGCTCAAAGGGTTGTGTCAGGAAGGGCATCCGATGTAAAAACCTATGCCAAATCAAACATGCGATGATTCGTTGTTGTGACCCCTGAGAAACAGGGAACAGCCGAAAGGAATAGATGATGATGATTGTGAATGTATGGGACAATATTTTATTTTGTAGTCTGGTACGATGCTCCCTGACATGTTCATAATAATCTGAGTCGTTCCTCACTGTCAGAATCTATTCGCCTGCTCACTTTTAGTGCTTTTTGCAGGTGTAATATTGCCGTGATCCTGCTGACTGACCTGATTGTGGACCATGGAGTCAAAGTAGAATGGAGTGCTTACCTGCACCTTCTTCTGCATGCCATTTTCATAGGTAATTTCGTTTCATCTCACAGTTACACATTTCCCACACTTACCATGCAGACACTTTGCTTACACTTTGCGTATGCTAACTGTATATACAGAAGCTCCCCAACTTACGTTTTTAATTGGTTCCGGACGGCCGAACGTAAGTTGAACGTGAACATAAGTTGTTACAGTGACGTATGATGTGTGACGTATGACACTCATACTGTACTATACATCCATAAATACCATAACCATATCTCATAAAACACCCCTAAATCAATTATTATTAACATAACATTGTAAAATTATATCAAATAATATCAACATTAATTTCAAATAAGTCACTTATTTATATCGAGTTACTTTGCATGAAACTTACAACAGTCAATCAATGCTTACAATATGTGAAGCGCTCAATACCGAAAGTAGTGTACTTGCTGTGGGTTATATGGACTTCCGGTCTTTCAAGTGCACAAGGGTGCTGTTGAACTCGTTTAGAACACAGCCTGCACCAATGCAGTCTCCCAGCAAAGTGGAGAGTCCTTTCTTTTGTGTAAGTAAACAAACTTTATTCAAGAGATGCATACAAAGAACAAGTACAAATCCTAATGAATATTAATATAAGAATAAGCATACACTATTAGAATTCTGCTAAAAGATAATAAATATCTGTAATTGTTCTGTAATTTGTGGATTTGGGGTTTCATTTTACAACTCTCTTTGCTTAACTGAGTATGTTGATTGCGCTAGTAGGCTTACAATTCTGACCAACCATATTTGCTTAGGGTTACAAAAGTCCGCAAAACAGTGTAAACACAAAGATCACAGAGACCATATCTTAACCCAAGGGTAACACGCTATATAACTGATATATATATATATATATATATATATATATATATATATATATATATATATATATATATATATATATATATATACAGTAGGCCCTTGATATTCACGGGGGTACGGTTCCGAGCCCTCCCGTGAATCGAGATAATCCGCGAGCTCTGTACGCAGAAGTAAAACCCCATGTATGACATCACATGCGCGATTGAGCAGCCGGCAGTAAAATACTATGTATCCATTACATGCGCTAAAATATGCTTTTTAAACATATTCTACAGACAGTCTTATTCATTAATACAGTATTAATGTAGTAAAATATAGTCATTATTAAGAAAAACTTTTTAATTTTGTACTGTGATATTTAGTAATAAAATATATAAACATTATACGGCATATACTGTTGTAAAGCACTCGTTTTAAAGTCTTTTTCAATTATTATTCCAGTACAGTACCTCAGTTAATTCTGAGAATGTTTGTGCGTGAGATTTTATGTTCTGTAGCATGTTTAACAAATGATACCAAAAGGATAAACTTTATTATGCTTCATGTCCTTTTACATTGAACTTGGAGTGACGTGTCCAAGATGGCGCTGCCCAGAGGGCGACGTCACGGAGTTCTCAGAGTGAAATTGTTTCTTTGTTCGTTTTAATTAGTTTTATTTGTTTGTTCATGGTTTGCACTATGCTCATCTATGATCGGTCGACCCTACTACAGCACGAACAGCTTCAGCTTTGGGCAACAACTTATATCTTGAGCAGCTATGCTATGCCCAGGCGGAGTTTTGAGATTTTCCGGCGCGTGGTTAGCATGCTTGGTTAGGAGCTCAATGCTAGCGGTTAGCGGCTAGGCCCAGACGGAGCTCTGAGAGGCTTGGTTAGCACTTCCGGCCATACTACGTACTTGAAAATGTTCATTCCCTTTGAAAAAAGATGGCCGAGCTTCATGCTCAGATTGCAGCGCAGAGGGATCTACAGGACTGTGTTTCTGTGAAACGTGGCTCGAGGAGAGTACACCCGATAAGGCCCCTTCCCGCCTCGGCTTCTTTGTTAGCCGGGATGTGGCTAGCAGAGCTAGTATGCTATTGAGCCGCATCCCGGCGAACAAGCCAAGGAGGACAGCCATTGGCTGAATTTGAATCACGTGCCGGTTGTACTCAAACTGCGAGTGCAAAACCGCGAATAGTCAAGGGCCTACTGTATATGTGTGTGTGTGTGTGTGTGTGTGTGTGTGTGTGTGTGTGTGTGTGTGTGTGTATGTATATATATATACATACACACACACACACTCAGTCTGTAGTTTGTAAACAATGACTGCAGCGTCATTACGTCAGCGTACTACGTAGGTACGTCTAAACTCAAAATTTGACTTAAAATTTGTAAAATCGAATGATTGAAAATTTTAAAAAATCAAATAAAAAAAATACGTAAAATAGAAAAACGTAAAACGGATGAACGTAAGTCGGGGAACGTCTGTAGTTCTGTCACTGTCAGGGTAATAAACATGGAAGGATCTGAGAAAACAAGCTTTTACTAATTTCTTCATTTTCTAATATGCTGTTTGAATCAAAGTCTTAGTCACATCATCTGTATGTCACTCTTTATGTGCTATTATTAACTTCCACTTACCTGATGAGAAAAATAATTTACTTTCTGTCGGTGCAGCGTAAATGTTGGTCTGATAATAATATCTCATTTCCTGTAGGTTTTGACCACCAGCACCCAGAGGTTTACGAGCACTGTAAGCGCCTGCTGCTCCATCTGCTGGTTGTCCAGGGAACCAACAATAGCATCCGATCACTGGCCTCCGTTCTTCTGCGCAACCGTGAGTTCCATGAGCCCAAGGTTCTCACCGTGAAACCCATCCCTCAGGAGTTCAATCTCACAGGTATGTGTGTTTGTGTATCTATAGTTTATATATATATATATATATATATATATATATATATATATATATATATATATATATATTATGGCTGTATATATACAGCCATATTTTGAGGGCAGATTGGTGTGTACATATTTAAGTTGTTCCACAACTATAAGTGGGATTTGAACTGATCAGTTGTGACGTGTGAAGCACCAGGCAGGTGATTAGTTCTATTTGGTGAGAGTGAGTGGGGTACATATTTTGTATCAGGTCATAGTGACTGGATTTTAAGAAATGTTGTATGTACATGTAGTCTGATATAAAATATATACTTTTAATTAAAATTCTTGAAAATTAAAAACTGTATACAGTACATTGTTAACATTGAATAATTCTCAGAAGAATCAGTTACCACGTTGTTAGCACAGACCCGTGCTGCTAATCAGCTTGCCACATTTGCAGGCTCAGCACACAGGGAATGGCCTTTGCCCATCAGTCAGATGTCATGAGGTGATACAGAGGACTGGAGACTTGTTCCTCACGGCTGATCTTTAAAGTCACGGCTGGTGGAATGAACATGCACACACACACACATTATATTCACAAACGCGCACACGTGTGTGTGTGTGTGTGTGTGTGTGTATATATATATATATATATATATATATATATATATATATATATATATATATATTTATATTTTTTTTTTTTTTTTGTCTTCCTTTCGGCTTTTTCCCTTTTACTCGGGAGTCGCCACAGTGAATCATCTGATTCGCACGTTTGATTTGGCAGAGGTTTTTACGTCGGATGCCCTTCCTGTCACAACCCTTTTAGCAAGGGACAGAAACACGCTGACGACTTTGCAGCTCCTCTTTACGAAAGTCAGCAATGGTTCTTTTACATGCCTCTCACCATAGACAGTGACAGACATGGCCCGCCTTTGATAACCCAGTTAGCTGCACTGGGGGGGGACAGTGACAGCCTTGTGAAGAGTGGGACTTGAACCCCCAACCTTTGGATCAGCGATCCAGCGCCCTATACCACTAGACCACCACTATATATATATAATTTTCTGAGTAGATCCAGATCTTCCATAGGAGAGTGCTCAATACTTTTTCGTAGAGCACATATAAGTAAAAATAAAAGGACAGGACAAAGACTTTCTATTGAAACTTCATTTTTCACTACAGATCTGTTTCGAGGGGTGGTGAAACCATCCTCTCTCTCTCCTCTTTCGAGGGGTGGTGAAACCATGCTCTCTCTTCAGGTGATTACACTTCTGTAATCACCTGAAGAGATAGGATGGTTTCACCACCCCTCGAAACAGATCTGTAGTGAAAAATGAAGTTTCAATAGAAAGTCTTTGTCCTGTCCTTTTATTTTTACTTATATATATATATATATATATATATATATACACACACACACACACACACACACACACACACACACACACACACAGTGATCCGTCGCTACTTCGTACTTGTTTCTGTGGCTTCAGTGCATCGTGGGCTTTGTCAAAAATATTAATCGAAAAATAATAAAATAAGGAAATTAAGGAAAAATAGGTAGAAAGTTAAGGAAAGTTCCACAAAACAAGGCCAATTATGCAAAAACAACCCAACCCCCTCAACAAAACTATTTACATTTTTATGTGAGGTGCGCATCTGTGTGTGCGCACGTTTGTATGTGTGTGTGTATTTATATTTTATTTACATTATTTTTTTAATGTTTAATTGTTATTATAAGCATTTATAGCATTGAATATGTATTTATTGATATTATATACACATATACATGTACGTATACGTCAGTCAGGGAGGTCGATCCTACTTCGCGGAAATCGGCGGTCGCAGAGGGGACTTGGTCCCCATTAACCACAGAACGTGATGGATCCTGTGTGTTTGGTTTTTTGTTTTTTGCCTTCAACTTGGTTTAAAGGTTAAAATTTCCTTGGTGTCCCGGCATCTTCACAATAACATGTTTGCAATCCTCCCTTCAACTCATCAGATGAGTGCGGGGTGAAATGGGCGTCGTAACTTCAACACCTTTTTACGCGGTATAGTCACTGTGGTGCTGCTGTATGATTAGTGTACAGTAGGCCCTTGATATTCGCGGGGATTCGGTTCCGGCCCCTCCCACAAATGAAGATAATCCGTGAGTTCTGTACCTGGAAGTAAAACCCCATGCATCATGTCACATACGCGAATCAGCAGCCAGAAGAAAATACTATGTATCTATTACATGCGCTAAAATATGTTTCTGAAACACATTCTATAGACAGTCTTACTCATTAATTCAGTATTAATACAGTAAAATGTAGTAATGATTAAGAAAAACTTAATTTTTTTTTACTGTGATATTTATTGATAATAAAATATAAACATTATACAGCTTACATTTCAAAACACCTTTAATTACATTCTTTTTGAAACACACAGCACTGTAGTTTTCAAAAAGGCCCACTAGAGGAAGGTCTTGCTTCAGATATGAGCTGTATTCAGTCAGCATTAGCAGCTTAGCCACACCCCTCAGCTGGAGCAAGCAGAAAACAGAGTTTTAGAGTGAGAGAGTTAGAGAGCGTTACAAACCAAACAAGCAGTGATGTGATGTGAGGTGTGCAGAGGTGAGTGTGCTTTTGTTTATTGCGAGTAAATGAGAAGAGTGAATTCAGGTGTGAGTTACCGAGCAGCTTAGCCACGCCCCTCAGCTGAAGCAGAGAGTAAACAGTTAGTTAGAAGCACAGCGCCAAAAATCACAGACCCCCAGAACACAGACCATAACAAAAAGGACACAAAAGAACAAGAAATGTAATAAATTGGATAAACAAAACAAAATGAGAAACATGCTACACCACAGTAAATAAAATCTAACACACAAACATTCTAAATATTACCTTTGGTCATGTACTGGAATAATAATTGAAAAAGACTTTAATAGTGGAGTGTTTTACAACAGTTCAAGACGATTATTCCTCTTCAGGCACTTCAGAGGAAACTGTTGTTTCTTCCGAAGAAATTCTTATTTCTTCAGAAGAGACATCCAACCTCATTACCTTTTTCTGGTGCTTAGCAGGCGCTTCATCGACATCATAGAACTTAACTGGTAATTAAAACACACTAAAAAAAGGCTCATTGACAACTTGTGCGCGAATGAGGAAAAAGGGGCGTTACATCATCTCAACCAATCAACAGGAAGGAGGACAGCCATTGGCTGAATTTGAATCACATGACACTTGCCCGGCACTACGCGAACACTCAAACCGTGAATGCAAAACCGCGAATAGCCAAGTGCCTACTGTATATTCTTCTCAGTTTTCTCGTCAGTTAAGTATGATAAATTACCCGTATCTAGAGGCTGCATTAGACCTAGATTTCCATTCTGCGTTATTTATGTGCTTTATTATTTGTGTCGGGATTAGGAAGTGGGTTTCTTCATTTCCTGCGCTTTCCTTCACTGTTTCATTGTTGTTCTAAGATCAATTATTATTTTTAGATCAACGTACTAACTGTTTTCTACTCTCCTATTATTTACTTTACTGATTTGATATATACAGTGGAACATTGTTGAACAAATTTAATCCATTCCGAGGGCGAGCTCTTAAGCCGAAAAGTTTGTTAGATGAAACAAAAATTCCCATAAGCAATAGCAGAAAACCAAATAATCCGATCCAACCCCCTCCCAAATTCATATAACCTGACACAAACATATATATTTGATGTAATATATTAAAGATAAACATGTAAAAACAATAAATATTTCATAATGATAATAATACATGTACATGTATTATTATGTAATAGGGCAGTGGTGGCCTTGCGGCTTACAAGCTTGCCCCCGGAACAGATTAAATTCGTAAGTCGAGATAGCACTGTATTTAGTATTACTGTACTTATACAGTGAGTCGTCGACTTACGACCATGTTTGGTTCCGGCAGACCGGTCGTAACTCAATCTGGTCGTATGTCGACTTTCCATCCAAATACACTCATGCCAAACAAAAACAGATGAATAAATCTCACGCATTTAAATCTATACATCTATTTTCAATTCCACGTCACTGTGACACGCAGCGGAGAGCCAATCCTTTCTGTACTCCACTGTGTGGGCGGGTCCCATAGCTTCAACCCAATTTTATTGGATTATAACAACAGCCACAGATTGCGCATGTTGGTTTTGAGTAAAGAGATAACTTTCCCTCATTTTGATCGGCTCATTTCCACGAAGCCAAGCACAGCTGGCAAGCAAACACAAATGGACAGACATGGAAAAACTTCAACCCGCAGACCAGCTGATTCACATAAATACTGCAGCGTGTGAGTTCAATAAAATTAGAGTTTCAAGCTATCGGATCCGCCCACACACAAAGCATTGGCTCTCACCTTTGCGCCACAGTGACGTGGCATTGAAAGTAGATGAATAGATTTGTTCTGAGCAGTTAGAAAGTGAAGCTGCATCATCTTCTGCTAGGCCTTTTAAGATGCTGCCGTTGCCGGCAGCACAAACAACCGTCGGTCGCAACACTCGCACTGCACTGCCATGAATCATGCCTCACGACTTTTGCGGTCGTGAAGTCGATCAGACGTAACTCGCATAGGTCGTAAGTCGACAACTCACCGTACTCTTATAGAGAGTTAGACATTGTTAGACTGCTCTGCATCTGCATGTCATACAATAATTTCCATGATGGTTTAAAAAATGTAAAAAGATAAACCAATAAAAGCTTTTTTGCTTTTGCTCCCATGTACTAAAACAATGACGTGCCTCATAATTAGGAGAAATAATCTCAAAAACAGGACTGTCTTCAACTCCTGTCAGCTGCTCTGAATCCTAAAATAGTAACTCACAGTATTTCACAGATAACGAGTTACTTGTTTTTCAGATACATACATTATGGTTCTTCCTTATCATGTTTAAAGGTGCCCACCCAAGGGGGGCATGGTTTGATGCCAGAGTGGTGTGCATGAACCGAGGGAACATGCTTTTTTGCCATACTGTACTAGAATTAGAAAATGCCAGCATGGAAAGTGTGATTGCACATCCTCTACAGTAGATGGCAGTGGTGCTCTCGCTGTGTTCCCGATGGTGTAGGGAAAAACGCAGAGCAAACAATATGAAGTGCAGTGAACACTATTCATAGTCGTGCGTGGGGTGCTGGGGGGTGATTTCCTTTTTTTTTTTCCTTCCTAGAGCGGCATCAGGGAAAATAATTGAGAAGAACTGCACAAGGCGTTCTCAGAGCGCGGAGGAATACACGCGGAAGAATACGAGGCTAATCGGCCAGGAAACGCCATTTCCCCAGCAGAGCTTGTAAATCAAAATTTTTGCTCATTGGCTGGGGTGGATTTTTTTTTGGTGGGATCAAAGCTCATATCATGGAAAATTCATTATAAAAGACACTCGTAAGTCAAGGTACCACTGTGTGTATGTATGTATGTATCTATGTATGTATGTTTGTATGTGTATTTTATTCACATATATATATATATATGTGTGTGTGTGTGTGTGTGTGTGTGTGTGTGTGTATGTAATTTATTATGTGTCACGTGTAAAGTGTTTTCCGTGATTTTAATTTTGTTAATCATGTAAATCTTTGTCATCTGAAACATTTAGTTTGAGGTTTTATTTATCGCGGGGAAGTGACCTTAACCTACTTTTTTCTTCTATATTTATGATTTTGAGTCGGTCCAATCCTGAGCTAAAAAGAGACATAATTTACTCACAATTTACTGTAATAATCACAAAAATTGGCTCAAATTAGGAAATCTCTTGTTCCTGTGTGCTTTCTCCACCTTATACTAAAAGCCCTCGTGCTGGCCAAGTAAACGATGGCGAGTCCGATCGTCATTTTTATTCACTGCTTGATGGCAACACAACAGTGGTGACGACCATGAAGCCATTTGCTGAGGGCACATGATCTCATGGCAAACAGCCAATAGGAACTCATGTCATGTGCAGTACATGGAAGGGCAACTCTCATGAAGTTAAAGTGATTTCTCTGTTGTAATGATCCATTGAAAGCGAACACGTCCTTTTTATTTCCGTTTCAAACAACTGGATTCAACACGGTTTCTGTTGGTTTACAGGAAAATATCGAGTAGGTACCTGATCTGTGACTCTTCTGGCATTCTGCATGTCAATTATGGAATTTTCCCTGGACACCTGAGGACTGGAGGCTTTTAATTCTGTAAAATGTTGTGTTATTCTGGAATGAGTGTAGTGGTAACAGAGTGTTCGTTCGCATTTAGCTTAACATGAATTGTGACCACTACGAATTTTTTTTTTTTTTTAAATTTAGCTGATTCATTCAAAGGCTCGATGAGCTTATTCTGTGATGATATGGCATTCATATTTGTTTTATCAGAGTGCTAGGTGTGGGCTTTCAAACTTCGACACAGAATTTGGAAATCCAATAATTTTGCAAATTATGCGACATCATCTTTATTTGTTGACCAATTTGAATTCTGGTTATCTGACAGGGGTAGATGGGCATTATAATGTTGTCTTCCATTCATTTCTGTTCTCGCAGAACCTAACAAACATTTTCTGTTCATGTCTTTCACCTGCAGAATTAAAAATGTTCATAGAAATGTTCCCATTATGTTTACTCTCACTCCAGTGCACCAACTGGGTTATCAAAGGCCGGCTGTGTCTCTCGCTGTCTGTGGTCTGTGGTTCATGTAAAAGAACCATTGCTGACTTTTGTAAAGAGGAGCTGCCTCACCATCAGCGTGTTTCTGCCCTGTGATGGCCTGGCGAGCTGTTTAGGGTGTACTCTGCCCTCACCCAGAGTCGGCTGAGATGGGCACCAGCCTCCCCGCTACCCAAATGTGAGGCGCTCCACCGAATGTAGGCGCTTGTTGCACGGACTACTTTTGAGAAAAAGGCCAAAAAATTAAAAATGGTCATTATTTATCGAAATTTGGATTTTTGCATAAACCATTAAAACAAGCATTCAACTATCACTTGCTGAAGTGAAATCGACTAAAACTCATTCAAAATGTCTTTTATTTCCATTTTTCTGGCAAGTACCCTCATAAAACTAGATAAAAACAGTAGCAAACGTACCGGTTTTCTTTGCAGTTATTCACCGAGTTCGGTTCAAGACAAACTATAATCCATACATCAGAAGAACGGTCGTGAAGTCGTCTCTCCATTTTGGATACTGTTTTAATATTAAAATGCCATTTCAGTGAATAAAATAAAGGTTATAAAGACGATATGCTTGTAAACAATGCAGGCTAGTTACTAAGGAAGATCTGAAATGAGCACACTGATTGGTCAGCTCAGGTTTACACATGCTCAGTGCCTGTCACATGTTATTAACTTCCTGACTCTAGTATATCGCATGCGGAACTTCCCTCCAACTTTCTCTTTAATAACAGTCATTAAGTTTATTTATAAGATTGTGAATACACATCATTTCTGGAAAAGGAGAGTGAAATGTCATCTGTGATGTCTAGCAGCATTAGCATAGATGTTAAATTCCACGCGGGAATTCGGCTTTGAAGATGATTATTTCTCTCTCTCTCTCTCTCTCTCTCTCTCTGACACACACACACACACACACACACACACAGTGTGCAAAGGTTAAATTAGCAGCATGCAGATAAACTAGTGCAGTTTGAATGGAAGAAAATACAGTATATGAAGGGAGTGGGGCAAATGAGTGCCAATGGTGCAATAGATGCACAAATGAGCAGTTTCCCACTGCTTACAGTCTGTGTGTGTGTGTGTGTGTGTGTGTGTGTGTGATACCTCAGGTCTGCTGGAATATTAAGAAAGAGACATGATTCCATTGCAATTCAGTCAAAGAAAATCCCATATGCTCAGTATTATGTACATTAGAAACTTAATATGAATATTGGTATTCTCTGCATGAAAAAAATTGATTTGACTGGACATGCTGGATCGTGGGCTGTTTAGTTTTGTACGAAAATTGGTGAAGACCTGAAAAATACTGAAATGTTTCATACCTTTAACATATAAACAAACTGATGATGATGCTAGCAGTGTTGATGAAGATTTTGATGTTGATGAAGAAGAGGCATCGGTTAATAAAAGTATGATGACTGGTGTTTGGGATGAGATATGATCCTTTCTGCTGAGCAGGATATAGATGATGATGATGCTGAGGGCGGAGTTGATGAAGCTTACTTGTATAAAGAGATCAGAGAGTTTTGTCATATGGCTTTCTTAATTTCAGTGTGACAGTTTGAACCTGACTGTTTTTTTTTTTCAATCAGTATCATTTGAAGGCATTTGAACCTTTATATAATGGTCGAAAAGATACATACCGATTTTATTGGAATAAATAGAAATGGGGAAAAAAAATAGTAATTTTTTGTTAATTTTTGGGGGTTACCACGGTGACTGATGGGTTTAAAAAGGGTGTGTCAGATTAAAATGCGGATGATTTATCATCTCTTCCTAGACATGTTTTCTAAAAGTTTATATGGATGAAGTGCATAAAAATGTTTGGTTGCTAAGGACTAATGATGTTGGAAGAAGTGCAATCTTTGTGTTCATTTTTCTCTAAAACGTCTCTTGAAATTTTTAGTTGAATGCTGACACAAGAAATGGCATAACTCGGTCAGTTTTCAAAGTATTGACAAACTTTTTGCTGCATTTTGCAGCTTTGGGCCTCCCCTGTCTGACTGTATAAAAATCTCATTTTTCATTTTTGGACCCAAGAGCCTACTTTCGGTGGAGTGGCTCACAAATTAGGATTAAGCGGTTCATAAAATGATTATTCATATTTACTCTCCATAAATAAATTTGTCAAATGCAGTATGACCCAAATAAAGTGAAGTTCTGTGATCCTGTTCCCTGTAAATATTCAACCTTATTCCTTCAGCACTTGTTGGAAATGGCATGATTTTTATCAAGGAAATGATATTCTAGGAGATTAAGCCATACCTGTGTGTGAATGCGTGAGAACTGGTACATATATTTATTATATTTAAATAACATCAGGGCAGATGTTTGCAGCGGGTGTATCTGTGGTTGTAATTATTTGTTGTTGCCCCCCATCTTCTTGTCAGGTGTATCAGAATTGGCTCCTGAATATCAGCCTTCCCCAATGACTGATTCTGGCTTGAGTTCCAGTTCCACTTCCTCCAGTATCAGTCTAGGTGGAACAGCTCTGCCACATCTGCCCCACGCACTGCTCAGTGAGGTCCAGCTGTCTGCCGAGCAGGACGAGAAAGCTAAAAACCTCATTGAGTTCATCAGCTCCAGGTGAGCATCAGTAAACACACGCACTCTCTTCCTTTTGCAGTCAGTTGTGCTGCCCTGTCTAGTGGTTAAATAGGTCACTTGAACCCGAATCACCTTTGACCTTGATACTCAAGGTGTAAATGGACCCTGAAGACCTGTTGTGTGAGAGAGTGTTGGTGCACATGTGTCTGTGCTGAGGCTTTGTTTGTTGTCTTGTGTTCACAGCCATGTCTAAAAGGAGAGGGTATTGTTGCTTTGCATGTGTGTGAGTTCTTAGATGATGAAAGTTGCTGTGTGTGTTTTCTCTCTCTCTCTCTTTTACTCTTTCTCTCTCTCACTCTCGCTTTCTCTCTCACTCTTTCACTTTCACTGTCTCACTTTCTCTCTTTCACTCTTACTTTCTCTTGCTTTGTCTCTCTCTCTCTCTCTCACTTTCTCTCTCTCGCTTTCTCTCTCTGTCTCTCTCTCTCTCTCTCTCTCTCTCACGCTCTCTCTCTCTTGCTCTCTCCTCTCTCTCTCACCCGCTCTCTCTCTCTTGGTGTGCTCCACTGAGTTACTTTCCTGATGTTTTGTGGTCTTTGATTGGCTGGTTTGTAGGAAACGAGGTCCGCTATGGAATCACGAAGACATGTCTCCTAAAAACACTAACATCAAGAGTGCAGAGCAGCTGTGCGTGTTCCTGCGCCATGTTGTTACAGTTTTCACGCAGACTCAGTCAGGTTAGTGCGTGTTTGTGTTAAAGACGCGGATGTAGAGACACGTGTTTTCAGAGTTAATGTATCGGACAACCTGCTTATGAACAGGATTCCAGTTGGAGCAGCTGTTGAGTGAAGTGGCCTTGCAGACCGCTCTGTCCTGCTCGTCTCGCCACTACGCCGGCCGTTCGTTCCAGATCTTCCGGGCCCTGAAACAACCGCTCACCACCTCCACGCTCTCGGACATGCTGTCGCGTCTGGTGGAGACTGTTGGAGATCCAGGAGAAGAGGCGCAGGTAACATCGCCAAACATGATGATGATGATGATGATGATGACGGAGAAATGTTTAGGTTGTGCCTCGGGTCTGTATCCGTGTCTTACGGGCTTTTCTCACTTTGATTTCATCGCCAGGGCTTTGTGATCGAGTTGCTTTTAACTCTGGAGGCTGGTATAGATACTCTGGCTGATAACATGAAGAACTATGATTTACTCACAGCATTATCACAGTAAGGTCATGACTATTAGCGCATGAGGAGGGTTTTGCTCAGACACGGTTGTTAACTAGGAAAAATGTTTGCCGCTTTTAGTCTAACAGAAATGTTTTCAATTTGTGCAGAGCTTCGGGCCACGATCCTTTACTTGGTACCAAGTTTGCCATCAACAGGATGAGTACAGGACAACTGAATCTGAGCACCAGTGGCCTGTTGCATGTCCACTACAGCCATATACGTTGTAACTCGCTACGTGCCAGTGTGATGGGTGAGCGCAGGAGCGACAGGAGGAGGAGCAACACTCTGGACGTCAGCGATCGTTCGGGGGCCAACCACGGCAACTTGGCTCGCACCCGCAGCTTATCATCCCTCTGTGAGGGCAGCGTGTTGGCGGGAGGTGGAGGAGGGGCAGGAGGGGGAGGGCCAGGGACTTGTACAGGAGACCCTGGTCCACCTGCGGACCCCACCAACCTGTTAGCAACCCTGTTCTGGATTGCAGCGTCACTCTTGGAGTCAGACTATGAGTTTGAGTACTTGCTGGCACTGCGCTTGTTGAACAGGCTGCTTGCCCAGCTGCCCCTGGACAAAGCTGACAGCAGGGAGCGACTGGAGCGCGTACAGGCCAAACTGCGTTGGTATAACTTCCCCGGCTTACTGCAGCTGTTCCTCAAGGGCTTCACATCAGCTGCCACGCAGGAGCTCACCATACACCTGCTGAGCAAGCTGATCAGTGTGTGTCGACATACGCTCGTGGACCCTTCACAGGTGGCAGGTCAGAGCATCATCATCATCATAAAATAATAATAATAATAATAATAATAATAATAATCTTGCTTTTTTCCTCTTAATCTATTTGCTTTTCCTGGGCTCCCCTGTGTTATAATCATGGCCAGAATTGATATCGCAAATGTGAACTATTGTTTATAAAAATCCAGATTTCACTGACTTATTAACCAACTTTAATCAGTTATGACACACAGGTGCCAAACTCGAGGCCCGTGGGCCAAATCCAGCCTTCCAACTCGTTTCCTGTGACCCACGAGAACGTTCAAAGAATATGATTCTCATACATTCTTTGTGTCAACCTTACCATAAAACATATTTATTTACTTATTATTTCATCGTCCTTCCGATAGGTGGCCACTGATTACATTTAAGCAGCTCATTGTTCATGACTAAAAAGTATTGCAAGCTAACACTTAGGAAAAGAAAGTGGGTCAAGGAAAAGAGGGAAATTCCGAAACTAATCATTTTGCAATGCAGATTACATGGTGGTTGTTTTTTTTTTTTTTTTTTTGCAAAAGATGTTACACAATTATTTGCCTGTCGATGACCTAAAAATCTATTGATGTGGGCCTCGGTGACAATGGGCTTCACACCACTGAATTATGACTTAAAATAGCCATATACTGTATTTGAAGTAATAAGCTCCCTGCTCCAATAACCACCCCCCCCTTCCCCCCGGTGTTTTTTTAATCTTACGTCTAATAACCGCCCATGTGTACTGGGAGCAAAATCGTAGATCAAACTTACCAATTTTATTTGATCAGTCTCTGTAACCGTAAAACGAGGTGTTCACTGCCTGTAAAAGTGAGTTTACACGGTATTTCAAGACCCCCTGGCACTGGGAATGTCTATAATGTTCATCAGTAACAGCATGTTCGATCGTTCTGCTGTGCTTTAAAAAACTGGAAAATATTTTGCTGTGTTCTCTTGGTAAATGTCCAACAAGATGAACTGTTAGAAACTGCTACAGCAAAACTATGGGATGCTCTGAATGAATGGAGCGATGAGCCAGATATGGACCTATCAGAACGTGATTACGAGGATTTTTCACCCGATTCTCCTGATCACTTCATACATTTGACGACATTCCTGGCCATGTGCTTTTGTTTATGTTCGTGTTAACTGGTTCAACGTGCCATGTGCTAAAGTTGACATTTGTGTTGATTGGCTCGATTTTACTTCCTGGAAAATGTTATTAAAATGTTATAGTAATTTGTGCTAGATGCACTATTGGAAAGAAACTTGTGATCTCCTGGTTAATAGTCTAAATGCACTACTCGGGAGCTAAAAATATTTTTGTACAAATTGTTGTGACTTAAAGGTTTTGGAACTCTGTTTGAAATACATCAAAATCATGTTTAAAAAGAGTGTGAAGTCCGCTGTCTGTTGATGTGGGGGTTTATGTTAATGGCACCGATGTCTTTCTGTAGCCCTTGTAGACCTTTCTCCTGTACTGAGAAGGGAGCCATGGCATAATGGGAAGAGGAGTGGGTTTGGGACCTAAAGATTGTTGTATTGGAAAGAATTCGTGAACCAGCAGGAAAAATGTGTTGCAATGGGGAGTGAGCTGCACTGTGAACAAGGCACCTAACCCACAATGTGTTGCAGCCGTGTGTGTGTGTGTGTGTGTCTGTCTGTCTGTGTGTGTGTCTGTCTGTCTGTGTGTGTGTCTGTCTGTCTGTGTGTGTGTGTGTGTGTGTGTGTGTCTGTGTGTGTGTGTGTGTGCGTGTGCGCGCGCACTCACCTTAGATGGGATAAATGCAGAGCCAAAAATGTCAGGATTAATACAGTTTCTCAAAACAAGACGTAATATAAAATATTTTCCTTCAAAAAAAATCATCTGATTTGGGCCACTAGATGTCGCTATAATTTAATTGAATGTATTCGGTATTTTTTTCTACCTTTTAGGTTTTCCACTGAACATCCTCTGCCTGCTTCCTCACTTGATCCAGCACTTTGACAGCCCCACAGCATTTTGCAAGGAGACAGCAGACCGCATCGCCAAAGTCTGTGCTGAGGAAAAGTCAGCCACGCTGGCCAACCTGGCGCACATGATGAGCCTGTACTCCACACACAGCTACTCACGAGATAGCACCAACTGGATCAATGTGGTTTGCCGTTACCTCCACGATGCTTTCGCAGAAATCACCTTTAACCTTGTAACATATCTTGCCGAGGTGAGACCCAAACTTGAACGCTCATGTCTGATTCCGTGATGAGGAATTAATGTACCCATAACTGCAAGGAAGGAAAAAAAATTGTCTTGTCTGAATATTTTTCAGTTATTAGAGAAAGGACTACCCAGCATGCAACAGTCTCTGCTGCAGATCATTTATAGTTTGCTGAGTCACATTGACTTATCAGCCGCTCCTGTGAAACAGTTCAATCTTGAGATCATGAAGATCATCGGCAAATACGTACAGGTGGGTCCGACTCAGTGTCCTCCTTTCTGCTTTTGGAATCTTCACCTTCTTGTCGAATGTATTGAAGTGTTCTATACATGGAGTCGGAGAAGACATTCTGTGAGAGATCAATCTTGAACAACATGTATTTGAAAATGGGCGGAGTTTAACAGATTTCCACTTAAGGGTGGGGGCTAAAGGAGGTATGCTGGTTTATATATTCATTAATTTATTTCATTTTTAAAAACTGTAACAATTTAATTTATTTTGAATGACAGATAGGGCAGCACAGTGGTGTAGTAATTAGCAGGGATATATACAGGGATCCCTCACTTTCCGTGGTTAATTGGGATCGAGATCTCCACGCAACCATCGAAATCCGCGAATTAGGATCACCCCCCACCCCCCCAACTGATGTATACGTACACATACATGTATATGTGTATAAAATATCAATAAATACATATTCAATGCTATAAATTCTTATAATAACAGTTAAACATTCAAAAAAAATAACGATGTAAATAAAACACAAATACACACACATACAGATGGAACTGCATGAGTAAAAGACGACACACATACATATGCGCATGCACGCACGGACCCACGCAGATGTGCGTGTGCACACAGTTGCAACAGTGTAAGTAACAGGGTATACAAATACACACACATACAGATGGAACTGCATGAGTAAAAGGCGACACACATACATATGTGCATGCACGCACGCACCCGCGCAGATGTGCGTGCGCACACAGTTGCAACAGTGTAAGTAGTTTTGATGGGAGATTTTGAGTTGTTTCTTGTTTTGTGTTTCGTTTTTTTTTTTTTTTTTTTTTTTTTTTTTCCTTTTTTTCATAATGGGCCTTGTTTTTGTGGCATTTTCCTGAACTTTTTCCCTATTCTTCCTTAATTTCCTTATTTTTTAATTCAATGAATGTTTTATTTTATTTTATTTTTTTTAAATGGTGATGCACTGAAGCCGCATGAATTGAAGCACAAAGTAGCGAGGCATCCATGTACGTGTGTGTGAGTGTGTGTGTGTGTGTATGTATATGTATATATATATATATATATATATATATATACATACACACACACATATATATACATACAGGGTATTCATTAAGTTTTAGAGTAGAAGGAGGATACTGATAAGTAGGGGTGGAAATTGTTTGAGGCAAGCGTGGGGATGGGGGGGTGTCCCCTCCTGCAGGGGTGTATGGGGGGGGCTACCACCAGAAAAAAAATTTTTAATTCATGTGCTCTGTGTTGCATATGGGTACCTCCAGGCACCTGCCTGTCAGGGAGCGGTGCCCCTGCCCTAGAGGAGCCTCAGGGGGTGGGGTTTGCATTCCCGCCCTCTTAAAAACGCCAGCAAAACACACAAACGCTGGGAGTCCGCTACGAGGGAGTAACCCCGACGCCTGCTTCAGGCGGCGTCGTATGAGGGGGGTGGGGCAAAACCTCCGGGACCCCGACTCCATGATAGGGGTGAAATCCTGGAGCAACCAGGTCGGGCGTGGTAGGGTGAACGACGCGGGCGGTGCAAAGGTGTCGGACACCAGCTGCTTTCGGTCTCCTCGGTTGAATCTGAGGCGGTTGGTCCGGGTTGGCACGTGGAATGTGACTTCCCTGCGGAATGACTCTCACCTGCCTCTGGTAACAAGGGAGCTTCGTCTGCTTGGCGTCGGTGTTGCGATCCTCTCTGAGGTGCGGAGGCCTGGGTCCGGCGAGACAAGTGTCTGTGGGTACACCTACTACTGGTCTGGCCGGGCCAACAGTCTTCACACTCAGGGAGTGGCCGTTGCTGATCGATTGATTCCCTTGGTATCGGAGGTGGTCCCGATCAACGAGCATATTATGCGACTGAGGGTGACTCACACAGTGGGGAAGCTCTCTATCGTCGCAGGGTACGCTCTGACCAGGGTGAGTGATCGATTCATGAAGGAAATCTTATACGACCAGCTCAACTCGGTGGTGTTGGGGGTTCTGGGAAGGGACACCCTGATCGTACTGGGGGACTTCAATGCGACCACTGGCGGGATGGCTATGAAGCATGTGTCGGTCCTCACGGCTCTGGACTTCGCAAAAAGTCGGGGCTTAAAGATTGCTGGCTCGTGGTTCCAGAGATCGGATCCATGACGCTGGACTTGGTACTCCAACGACGGCATCACTAGGAAGGAGATCGACCATGTTCTCGTAGGTAGTTGCTGGCGGCTGGTCCAGAACTGTCTTCAGAAGTGCCCAGCTCTTCTCGGGAGACCACGGGCTTCTGGTGACGAATCTCAAGATCTGCTTCAGGCGCCCTGAGAAAGTCCCGGCTCGTCAAATGCAACTTGACGTGAGCCCACTCGGGGACCCTGATGTGGCTTCGGAGTTCGCCAGTAGGCTTGGGGAATCCCTGGAGGATCTGGACGCGGATACAGGCATGGAGGATCTCTGGGCTGGCTTCAGAGACCGCATCCTGGAGGTGTCTCATGGCTGCATACCGGGGTCGCCCAGACGACCGGGAACGACCATCTCCTCTGAGACCATCGACATAATTGAGAGAGCGAGACAGGCTCGACTCGACAGCAGAGCTGGACTGGCCAGGGACCTGAATCGCGAAGCTGTTAAGGTGGTGCAAAGAAATTAGGAGGCTGCGGTCCGCGATCTCTGTGAGACGGTTGAGGGCCACTTGAATTCGAGTGACTCTCGCCCAGCTTACAGGGCATTGTGGAGCCTCCGTTCCTCTCGGTCCACATCGTGATGCCAGACAGTGAAAGCTGCAGAAGGTAGTGTCCTTACTGAGGAATCTGAAGTGAGGACTCGTTGGGCCGAGTACTTTGAGGAGTTGTATCGTGCTGACCCTCCCGCCCGGAGCCTGGCTGTCGGGGATGCTGAAACTCTTGTTGCCGACCCTCCCCCAGGCTGTTACCTGCCAACTCTTGAGGAAACTCAGAGGGCGGTGTGGCGCTTGGCGGATGGCAAATCTGCGGGAGTTTGTGGTATCCACGTGGAAATGCTTAAGGCAGGAGGTGAGGCCGTCCTCAGGTGGCTGTTCGTTCTCGTGTGCTCTGTGTGGAGCATTGGTGTCATCCCAACTGACTGGAAACGGGGCATCGTTGTCCTGATCTGGAAGGGGAAGGGTGATGCCCAAGAATGCAACAGCTACCGGTGGGTTACTCTCCTCTCAGTTCCAGGCAAGGTCTTCGCATGGATTCTACTGGACAGGATCCGACAGCAGCTTCTAGCGCACTAGCGCCCAGAACAGTCCAGGTTTACACCGAAGAGGTCTACCGTTGACCGCATCCTGGTGCTCCATGTCCTATCTGAGCTCTTGCGGGAGTTAGATAGAGGGTTCCTTGCTGCCTATAGAGACTTTTGCCAGGCGTTCAATTCGGTAGATAGGGAGGCCCTCTGGAGCATACTTCATCTAAATGGGATCCCATCAGCTCTGGTCCGGCTGATATTGTCGCTGTATTCTGGGACAGAGAGTGCTGTGAGGTGTGGGGGCTCCACCTCTGACTTCTTTTCGGTTGAGACCGGAGTGAGGCAGGGGTGTGTTCTGGCCCCCACTCTCTTCAATACTGCAATGGACTGGATCATGGCGACGGTATCGGGTGGATCGGCCTGCAGTGTGTCGTTCGGTGAGGTTCGGATTACTGATCTGGACTTTACTGATGACGCAGTGATCTTCACGGAGAAGGTGTATGTCCTGACGGAGACTCTCTGTTCGCTGGGTGAGGAGGCGGAACCGCTTGGCTTGCGAGTCTCCGTGATCAAAACTAACATCCAGGCTTTCGGCGACCTCTTGGATGCTGCTGTTGACTCGATCGCTGTGGGTCGTGAAAGAGTAGAGATCGTGGAATCTTTCCCTTACCTTGGCAGCGTGGTTCATCGTTCCACTGATTGTAGGGCCGAGATCAATCGTTTGCAGAGATCAAACCTTGGCCTAGCCCATGGGGCGATGAACTCTCTGGACAGGACCATGTGGCGGTCGAGGTATCAGAGCAGGCGGACGAAAGCCCAAGTCTTTCGCTCCCTTGTGCTCCCTGTCTTGCTCTACTCGAGCGAGACATGGACGCTCACGGTTGAGCTTGGACGACGACTGGACTCCTTCGTTACGTCTTCCCTTCGCCGCATCTTAGGATACCGCTGGTTTGACTTTGTTACCAACCGGAAGGTGCTTGAGGATGCAGGGATGGTAAGAGTAACCTGTTTGATCCGCGACGGTCAGCGGTGCTACTATGGACACTTAGCGCATTTCCCGCCTTCGGACCCAGCACACCGGATCCTGTCCGTTCGGTGGTTGTCGCAGCTGAGGGCTGCCGTGCCCGGGGGTATGGGCCCCGCGCAGGCCTGGTCGATCGCCAGGAGACGGTCGGATGAGTGGAGATGACTGGTGGATGCAGTGAAGTGCCGTCCCAGCGCATGCCCGCATACCTGACCTGACCTGTGGTGCATTCTGGGCCATATTTATGAGAAAATCGGACAAGCTAGAAGGAAATAAAACTGAAAGTTTATATTCGAAAAAATAGTATTTGTTAAAAGAGTAGTAGACTTACTTCTTAAAGGAAAGTACATAAAACTTCTTATTTGAAAAATCTAACAGTTACCTTACTAATATAGAACATTTGCGAATCAAACTGCTACCCTAATCTGTCAAAACTGTTTATGTAATATAATTTTAGGATGAATAAGATTAGGCTATTAGAATAAGATTAGGCTAGTTTAGTTGGGGCTAGTTTTCACTATTATCGCTCAGTGCAATCAAGAAATAATGTGTGTTCGGACATGACAAAACATTTTTACCTATTTAATGAGATACGGATGTTTCCGAAACAGTGGAATCATCGGTCTTGAGTCGCTTCCACAACATATTTAATGTTGGTTGTTTAGATCTACTTTGCTTCGGCGCCATGCTTGTCGGTACGACTCCCATCAGTTTGGACTATATTTTACCCGGGTTTGTACGACCCGTGACGATCTAAATCTACATGGGAGCACAGGCACATGGCGGCACGTATATAAAAAGCGCCGTGCTTTTGAATGAGGTAGCATAGTGCATCATGGGATATCGGAAGTGAACCGATTGAGAAATTATCCAAACAAGTGATCGTGTTGTCAAGTACATCGCTTAAGAAAGCCGTGAAAATGTTTTTATTAAAGATTATTATTATATTGTTAAATATTATTATTTACTATTATAAAATATAATCGGCGCTAAGCCAATAGTAGCCAGCGCTTCCGCCGGCCGCTGGCATGAATAGTGTGTGTGTGTGTGTGTGTGTGTGTGTGTGTGTGTGTGTATATATATATATATATATATATATATATATATATATATATATATATATATATATAAAATATAAATTGGTGTGTCTTCATAATATCGATGAATTCACCGTGATTAAGAAATCTGTGCATCCCACACACATCTGGGGTTTATACAGACTGCTTGTTTTGATATTTATTACTGTACTAAGGCATGTTCTGGGGGCTCATGTTCCTGATCATGTATGTAAACTGTCTCTGAAACAAATACAGGATCTGTGAGACTCCGGTCAATTTTCATAAACTCAATTTTCTTACATGTTGACATTGTGATTGAATTTATTTACACATCATTTTCCAGTCCATAACAAGAGCACATGTGATCTTACTCCAGAGCCCGTACTGGAAAGAGGCCCAGAACATTCTGAAGTTGGTGGTGTCTCGCTCGGCCTGTTTGGTGGTACCTGATGAGGTGCAGCGATCATACAGTGCGGATTCATCAGGGTCACCTGAAATTACCTTCGCTCGAATCTTCAACAACGCCTCCAAAGAGCTGCCAGGAAAAACCCTGGACTTTCACTTTGACATATCAGAGGTACACACGATTATTCATATTCATAGCACCCATGTAGCTTTAATTTATTTAGCTTCGTATAAATTCTGGGGTTTTTTGTGTTTAATATCGGACTACAAACGTGGGGTAAAATAGGAAAATCCAGTGTTTAATTCATGTACATTTATTCCAAAAATCCCACATTAAGAAACAATTATTTTACATTAAATCATGTGAGCCACAATTATCCCCGCCGATGTACTTTGTACAACCGCCTTTTACCAACACACGAGCATGTTTCACAAGATGGGAGAATACAGAAACAGGATCGTGGACCATTTCCTCTCTGTACAATTTCTCAAATCATCCAACAACCTGGTCCTCTCCCCTGCACTCTCCTCTTCAGCTCAGTCCACAGGTTCTCTATGGGTGAGATTCTGTGTCTGGTGAATTATTTCTGTGTAGATTTGGCAACATGTTTAGGGTCATTATCTTGTTGAAATGCCTAGTGATGGCCCAGCTTCAGCTTTCGGGCAGAGGTCACCAGATTTAAAATGTCCTGGTATTTCAAAGCATTAATAATGCCATGTACCCTAACAAGGTTCCCAGGGCCTCTGGAAGAGAAACAAGCCACACCATCACCAATCCTCCTCCGTAATTCACAGTTTGCATGAGGTGCTTTTTTGCATTCTCATCTTCTGTGTTCCACCAGACCCACTTAGAGTGTTTGTTGCCAAAAAAGCTTTATCTTGGTCTCATCTGAACAAAGCACATGGTACCAGTTGAAGTCACAATACCGCTCAGCAATCTCCAGACATTTGCGTTTATGAATATGAGAGAAAAGGGTTTTTTTTTTTTCCTGCATGCCTCCCAAAACAGCTTGTTGGAATAAAGATGGAACCTGGTGGTTGTTTTTAGACATTGTGACCCTGAGATGCTCCATTTGTTGTGATTTGTGAACAGTGAGCTTTGGAAAACTATTTATTTCTCTTGCCCTCCTCACTGTGCATGGTGACGAAATAACCTTGCATCCTCGTCCAGGCTTGTTCACCACTATTCCGGTTGTTTTAAGCTTCTTAATGATTCCTCTGACAGTAGATATGGGCAGGGGCAGGTGAGGGCTGATTTTTCTTGTAGCCATGGCCTGACTTATGAAGATCGACACACACCTGCCTTACTTGAATGTTGTGTTCCTTTGTCTTTCCCATGTTGAAGAATGGATAAGAGAAGTGTCTTCTGTGCCATGTCATATTTATTCCCCAGGGAAGTGATGAATTACTAATGAAATGTTCATAGATACTCTGATCAACTTTGTAAACTACTGTAGAAATAACAAAAATACTTCAATTACATTTATTTCCCAGGAATTGTTAGGGGTGCCAATAACTGTGGAACAGGTGATTTTTATGAAAAATAATTCTTTCTTAGTCAGGGATTTTTCCCCATTAAAATTCACTTGAGTGGAAGGTTCCATTTTGATAATTTTCAGTGTGAGAGGAGCGTCTGCAATAAAAATGTAATTTATTTTAAGACTTTGGACACATCTTAACCAGGGGTGCCAATGATTATGGTGTGTGTGTTTATTTATTTTAATATAACCAAAGTATGTTGTGTGGTACAACATAAATAAGTATTAACTCTTATCCTCCTAGACACCAATAATAGGACATAAGTATGGAGATCAGCGCAGTGCGGCCGGTCGTAACGGAAAACCTCAGGTCATTGCTGTGACCAGGAGCACATCATCTACATCATCTGGGTCAAACTCAAATGGCCTGGTACCAGTCAGCTGGAAGAGACCTCAGCTGTCACAGGTGCAGTCATGGAAAGCTTTACCTCTTTTACTTTATTTTTGAAAACCTTTATTCTTGCTGGGCCCATATTAAAAAATATATTTTCCATTCAAGTTCACTTTTGCCACTCAAGTTTACCAATTATGTTCCTGTGATTCCAGAGGAGAACCCGGGAGAAGTTGATGAACGTCTTGTCTCTGTGTGGGCCGGAGACCGGCCTGCCCAAAAATCCTTCAGTAAGTGTGATTTCATTTCAGTGCCATTGATCCTGTGCACTCACAGATCTGTGTATCTTTATAATCATTTTATATAAATAATTAGCTTTTGTTGCAGGTGGTGTTCTCCTCAAACGAGGACTTGGATGCAGGTGACCAGCAAACCAGCCTTATTCCCACAGTAGAAGAAGTGACACGGGAGGAGGATGGACAGGCAGAGGACACAGGAAGTGAGCAGCAGTTCGGCGTGTTTAAGGACTTTGACTTCCTGGATGTAGAATTGGAAGATGCAGAGGTGAGCTCTAGTCCCTGTGAATATATAACATCTAACACCACAGCATGCTTGAGGCGCCCTCGCGGTGCTGACATCACGCTCAAGTGAATGGAATTAACATCCGACAATTCAGCTCATTTATTGTGCTCATGTATTGTTATTATTTTTGTTTTTGTTTTTTTTATTCCCTTCACTGCAACATTGTTAGAGTTCTTTCCTCTCAGACGCTTTTTGTGTGACAGCCACCAGACTGTACTTCTTCATCCTTTACCCCAAACATCGTCTGGACTCATCTCTCATAGTTGTCTTTTTTTAAACACTTTTTCATTCCTTTTTATTTACTTCAGTGTTACATAAATAATATTTCTAAAATTCCCGTCTCAAACCCCTGTGGAAAGTTTTGGGAAAGCTTGTGCTCTTTGTTTTATATATATATATATATATATATATATATATATATATATATATATATATGTATGTATATATATATATATATATATGTATGTATGTATATGTGTGTGTATATATATATATATATATATATATATATATATATATATATATATATATATATATACACACACACACACACACACACACACACACACACACACACAGATGTAGATATATAGATAGAGAGAGAGAGTGAGAGAGAACCCTCACTTTCCACGGTTAATTGGGACCAAGATCCCCCCACGACCAATGAATTTCACGAAGTAGGATCACCCTCACCTCTCCTGACTGACATATGTATGTGTATATAATATCAATAAATACATATTCAATTATATAAATGCTTATAATAACAATTAAACATCTATAATGCATAAGATGTAAATAAAATATACATACAGACGTGCAGATGCGTGTGTATGCACTCAGACGCACACCTCATAAGTGTCATTTTGGGTTGTTTTTTGTTTGTTTGTTTAGGGTTTTTTTTTGCATTCTTCTTTAATTTCCTTATTTTTTAATTCGATGAATATATATAAAAAAAAATGTTATGCACTGAAGCTGCATGAATTGAAGCACGAACTAGTGAGGGATTCCTGTATACTTGCAGGGAGTGCCACCTTCTGTCAATCAGCGGTATCTTTAAGCACTGATTCGTAATCGCTCGACTTGTGTCCCATGGAAAAAGTTCAGTGAAGCCCTGGGAAAATGTTCCGTTCAATGATGTGTGAAACTGCATGGCCCATTTATTTTGGTGGGATGGCTTGTCGCTTCCTGTATGAACAAGGTTTACCTGGGAATAAGTAAATAACAATAAGGGAAAGCAGAGTGCACAGATGGATTCAATGCAAATGAAAGATTATAATCATTTAATTCAGAGCTCCTTCCCTATAGACCAGAATCACAGCCATTTCTCTTTGACGTATCAATCAGTGGTTTGTTTATTTTCTGGATTGAAAGTCTTTGAAACTTTCACTGATGTATTTTGATGTCTCTTGACTCTTGCCTCTAATACCACTGTTGTCTTTCTCCTTTTCCTGCGTTCAGGAGATGCAGGTAAGTTTCTGTGTCAGGCTGTGGGCTGTAGATTGTGCCATTACTTCCTTCTTAAAGTTTTGAGGGTCATTCCATGTCAAATCACCCAGGATTAGTACAACTTCCTACTAAAAATCTCTAATTTTAGTCATTTTTCAGCCGATAATTCTACTTCTTGTGATTGGCAAGTTCGAGACTTACACTGATGATGCACTGTCAGAGTGTTGAAGTGTACCAGCCAAACCAAAAAATAAAGGGATGTGGGAGTTTGTCATTTTCGAAACTCTCCACATGTGTACATGAATCCACTCCATCCACCACCACAAAAACTTAACAGTAAATAAATAACCAAATCAATCAACAGCATCATGTGTGGTTTACTGGTGAACAAATTAAATTTTTTTTTATCAGGAAGCCATTCTCTGTGCACATGGAATGAGCCTTTGGTCATGAGGTTTGAAATAAATAAAGAAATAATTTAATTAATAAATGAACGCCACTTTTCCCACCAATTCTTTATGCAGCCCATGTGCATGTTCATTCTCAATTTAATTTAATGCACAATCTTGTTTTTCCCTATTTTAAAAATGTGTGTATAATATATAAATATATTTAGATTTACCAAAATCTGAGCGAGTGCTTTTATTTTGGTGTGTGTGTGTGTGTGTGTGTGTGTGTGTGTGTGTGTGTGTGTGTGTGTGTGTGTGTAAAATGTGTATATTTTATATTTTGTTATTTTTCTCAGGGTGAGAGTATGGACAACTTTAACTGGGGTGTGCGGCGGCGCTCTCTGGACAGCATGGACAAAGGCGACACGCCATCGTTGCAGGAGTGCCAGTACACAGGAAGTACGCCAAGCCTCAATCTGACCAACCAAGAAGATACGGATGAGTCATCTGAGGAGGAGGTACTGAGCGCTAGCCAGATTCTCACCCGCTCCAACCTCGTAAGTCCTAATACCCCTCCTCCTATACCCAGGGCCCTTTTGTTTTACGTGGGCCGCCGGCGAGGTGTGTCTGTGCCGAGCTGGGCTTAGATGCTGCCATGTTTCAGCTGTGGGTGGTTAGACGCTTGCTTCTGCCCGTGTAGCTTAAAAACCTCAATCATCTTCCGTCCAATATCTTCGACCCCATCCCACCCCCTCTTCCTTTGCCCAGCCACTGTCTCCTACCCACTGTACCTTGCCTTATTGAGAAAGTGTCTTACAAAAGCCCTTGTCTTTATTACATCTTT